>JAOXNR010052449.1:0-16539 GCA_028571225.1 Parsonsia alboflavescens | reverse complement strand
ATAATGTAAATTTTTTATAGATTACTGGAAACAAAATTTGATCAATGTTACTCTCCACAAATAGCGACCAAGAATGTAAGATCACCGAAACGAGGTGCTGTCTTGGGATAACTATGATGCCAAAGTAGTTCACTTCCTAAGAGAGAAAGGGATAAGATTCAATGTTACTTCTCAAGTGTGATTGTTGTGTGTATGAAGAGGAACCAAGTCCTCTTTTAGGTGTAGTTACTTGTTGGGTATGCCCTAAGATCATATGATGATTTTCTTTGTTAGCATAACTTCGTATCATGATGCTATTTATATCATTATATAATTTGCTTGAATATCTGCATTTTATTTAGTAAATTAGGTAATGCCTTTAGAATAGTTTGTTTCTAGTCTTAAAACGTGCCCTGTCAATCCGCCATAAAATCACTCCTTGTATCATTATATGAGTGTCATTCCCTGAGGCCTGGTCGGATCTGGAACCCGATAACCAGGCCGAGTTGTAACAGAACTCGTAAGGTTGTTAACACGAATCCCAATAATAAATAATAATAAAAAAACCTAACTCCAATTTAAACAAACTCAGAATCATTATACAAGATTAAAATTCTTCTCCAATTTGAACGATCAAACAAACTACAAGTCCAAGCCTAAAATAGACATTTCCATACAACAGTCAATAACTCTCATCTTTTTTTTTTTTTTTAGAGCCTAGTGAGTATAGGTACTTGAAAAAAAAAACTTTGAATAAACAAATCATTTTATGAATCAAACAGAAATTTTCAAAGAGAGCTAATGTCATAAATGTGGTTCAAACGAAACAAAATATTTCAAATACAGAAACACTATGACGGCCAGACAAACAAATTTAGACTTTATGACCATGTCAACCTGGAACATGTTCCCCCCAATAAATAAATAAATATGGTGCTTGGATCATAATCTATGTTCATTCATTTCGATATTTCAGGTAAGTACGTAAAGGCTTTTCCCCTTTTTTTAAAATTATCTAATGTAGAGATATAGAATAACTAGGAAATGCAACTGGAGCACAACTATCAAAACAACTTCGTTTTTTCACTCAAAATAAAGGGGTTTGAAAACTACACGCAATGACGTCGTTTCTACATGGAAATAATTAGGGAAAAATTCGGACAACACCGTTTTGGTAGCTTAGTTCATTCCCACTTCTGAATCACTTCACCATCGACAACTCCCACCTAAATTCTCTTCTGAATTCCTACCTGCATCAGGATTTTGAAGAATCAATGGCTGCAGTTGCTCTCCTTAGCTCATCTTCATCTCATCGGAAGAAATAACAAACGAAGCAGACAAACCCAGCTCATACAGCAGTTGTCTTCTCAGACGAATCTTAGACCTGTAAGTTTCACTATTTTCATCCTTCAAACAATTTTCGTTGCTTTTCTTCTTTTTTCCGTTTTTCATTTGTACTTTCACCCCAAGTGTATGTTCAGGGTGTTCCATTGGAGTTCCGAGGAAAATGGATGTATAAATGGCTCCCTAATCCTATATTTCCCATTCCTTTCCTTCCATTTCGGCTTCTCTATCTCTCCAACTAAAATTCTTTAAAGATTCTTCCCCTCTAGCTAGCAGAGTGTAGAACTCCAATGCTTGCTGGGGCTTATAATCCAGGACAGTATGTCTAGCTCCCTGCAATAATCATTGTTAAGAACTCTGTACATGAACATTTTTTTCTCCAAGAAACAATTGCAAAAGAGCATTTGAATGTTTCCCATGAACCCTTTTGATAACATCCCAACCCCTAAATAAAGAACTATGAGTTGGGATCATGTCAGAAAACCAACCTAAATGGTGAGAAAGATCAGACTATGATCATAACCCTGGAGATATCTGGAAATGGCAAAATAAGAAGTGAGTGAGTTGTTGTTTTGTTAGAAAAATTACAAAAACAGCAGAGGTTTAAATTAGGAAAATTAGGAAAACACTTCTTAGTTATTAGCTGTAGATTTTACTGCCAAGAGTTGCGGGAAGTGTGGTAAATTCAATTGTGGCTCTAATAAAATTACAGATTTTCAAGTCTCTAGAAGATTTTGGTTTGCTTTTGTTGCTATTTTGGTTGGTTCTTTTGCTTGAATATTGTTTTTTTTTTTTTTTTTGGGATTTTGGCTTACTGTGTTTAGACTCATATATAGTAATAGATTTTTAATTAATTTTATTTTATGATAAAGGCAAATTAGGAATGGTGAATAATTTAGTTTAGGAGCTTTGGAATATATTTAACTGTTTCTACTTTTTCTATAGTATTTTCTTGTATCTCTTTCTTCTTTTGGCTTGGAGTTTTCTGTTTCTATCTAATTTTGAGAAACTTCACATTTGTAGATTCTAAATATGGAAGAACATTCATCCTCGTCTCAATTGTACACTACAACAGTTGAAAATGCGAATAACACACAGATTTCATTGGAATTTTTTACAATTGAGGAGGAATATAATTTTTAAAATGCATATGCACGAGAGTGTGGGTTTAGCTCAAGATCCGGTAACAGCAAATATAAAGGGAAAGAAATGGTATTTAAGAAGTTCGTTTGCTCTAAGGAAGGAAAGACAAAAGAGTATTATCAGAAAAAGTTGGAAGCTGATACACCAAAAAGGTTAGAAAGGAATCGATACGTGGTCCGTGTTGGGTGTAAAGCGAAACTAACACTGGTGAAAAGACAAACAGGTCCGAACTAGATTGTAAGTTCGTTTGACGGAGAGCATAATCACCCTCTTTTGACTTCCTCCTAGGTACATCTTTTAAGTTCTCATAGAAAGTGTCAGTTGCGAAAAGGTACATCTTCCTCCAAGAGTTGGAGGAAGTGTGGTAAATTCGATTATGGCTCTAACACAATTACAGATTTTCAAGTCTTTGGATGCTTTTCGTTTGTTTTTGTTGCTGTTTTATTTGGTTCTTTTGCCTAAATGTTGTTTTTTTTTTTTTGGTTGGGATTTTGGCTTACTGTGTTTAGACTCATATATAATAATAGATTTTTAATTTATTTTATTTTATGATAAAGACAAATTAGGAATGGTAAATAGTTTAGTTTAGGAGCTTTGGAATATATTCAAGTGTTTCTACTTTTTCTATAGTATTTTCCTGTATCTTTTTCTTCTTTTGGGTTGGACTTTTCTGTTTCTTTTTTATTTTGAGAAACGTTGCATTTATAGATTCTAAATATGGAAGAACAGGCATCCTCGTCTCAATTGTACACAACAACAGTTGCAAATAAGAATAAACCATAGATTTCAAAGGACTTTTCTACAGTTAAGGAGGCCTTTAATTTTTATAATGCATATGCATGAGAGTGTGAGTTTAGCGAAAGATCCGATTACAGCAAATATAAAAGGAAAGAAATGGCATTTAAGAAGTTCGTTTGCTCTATGGAAGGAAAGAAAAATGAGTATTACCAGAAAGAGTTGAAAGCTGATACACAAAAAAGGTTAGAAAGGAATCGATCTGTGGTCCGTGTTGGGTGTAAAGCGAAACTAACACTGGAGTAAAGACAAACGGGACAGAACTAGATTGTAAGTTCGTTTGTCGAACAGCATAATCACCCTCTTTCGACTCCCTCCAAAGTACATCTTTTAAGGTCTCATAGGAAAGTGTTAGTTGCAAAAAGGTACATCTTCCTCCAAGAGTTGCAGGAAGTGTGGTAAATTCGATTATGACTTTAATACAATTACAAATTTTCAAGTCTGTGGATGCTTTTGGTTTGTTTTTGTTTCTGTTTTGGTTGGTTCTTTTGCTTGAATATTGTTTTTTTCTTTTGTTGGGATTTTGGCTTATTGTGTTTAGACTCGTATATATTAAAAGATTTTTAATTTATTTTATTTTATGATAAAGACAAATTTGGAATGGTAAATAGTTTAGTTTTGGAGCATTGGAATATATTAAAGTGTTTCTACTTTTTCTATAGTACATTCAGGTATCTTTTTCTTCTTTTGGCTTGGAGTTTTCTGTTTCTATCTGATTTTGAGAAACGTTGCATTTGCAGATTCTCAATATGGAAGAACAGACATCCTCGTCTCAATTATACACTACAACAGTTGCAAATGACAATAAAGCACCGATTTCATAGGAATTTTCTACAATTGAGGAGACCATTAATTTTTATAATGTATATGCACGAGGGTGCGGGTTTAGCGCAAGATCCGGTAATAGTAAATATAAACCGAATGAAATGGTATTTAAGAAGTTCGTTTGCTCTAAGGATGGAAAGACGAACGAGTATTACCAGAAAAGGTTGGAAGCTGATACACAAAAAAGGTTAGAAAAGAATCGATCCGTGGTCCTTGTTGGGTGTAAAGTGAAACTAACACTGGTGAAAAGACAAATGGATCTGAACTGGATTGTAAGTTCGTTTGTCGAAGAGCATAATCACCCTCTTTCGACTCCCTCCAAGATACATCTTTTAAGGTCTCATAGGAAAGTGTCAGTTGCAAAAAGTTACATCTTCCTCCAAAGGTTGCAGGAGGTGTGGTAAATTCGGTTGTGACTCTAATACAATTATAGATTTTCAAGTCTCTAGATCCTTTTGGTTTGTTTTTGTTGCTGTTTTGGTTGCTTCTTTTGCTTGAATATTGTTTTTTTTTTTTTGTTGGGATTTGGCTTACTGTGTTTAGACTCGTATATATTAATAGATTTTTAAATAATTTTATTTTATGATAAAGACAAATTAGGAATGGTGAATATTCTAGTTTAGGAGTTTTGAAATATAATCAAGTGTTTCGACTTTTTCTATAGTATTTTCCGGTATCTTTTTCTTCTTTTGACTTGGAGTTTTCTGTTTCTATCTGATTTTGAGAAACGTTGCATTTGTAGATTCTGAATATGGAAGAACAGGCATCCTCTTCTCAATTGTAACCTACAACAATTGCAAATGATAATAAAGCACAAATTTCACAGGAATTTTCTACAATTGATAAGGCCTTTAATTTTTATAATGAATTTGCACCAGAGTATGGGTTTGGAGCAAGATCCGGTAACAACAAATATAAAGGGAATGAAATGGTATCTAAGAAGTTTCTTTGCTCTAAGAAAAGAAAAGACAAACAAGTATTACCAGAAAAAGTTGAAAGCTGATACACAAAAATGATTAGAAAGGAATCGATCAGTGGTCCGTGTTCCATGTAAAGCAAAACTAACACTGGTGAAAAGACAAACGCATCCGAATTGGATTGTAAGTTCGTTTGTCGAAAAACATAATCACCCTCTTTCGACTAACTCCAAGGTACATCTTTTATGGTTTCATAGGAAAGTGTCAGTTGCAAAAAGGTACATCTTCCTCCAAGACTTGCAGGAAGTGTGGTACATTCGATTTTGGCTCTGATACAATTACAGATTTTCAAGTCTCTAGATGCTTTTGGTTTGTTTTTGTTGCTGTTTTGGTTGGTTCTTTTTTGCTTGAATATTGTTTTTTTTTTTTTTGTTGGGATTTTGGATTACTATGTTTAGACTCGTATATATTAATAGATTTTTAATTAATTTTATTTTATGATAAAGCCCAATTTGGACTGGTAAAAAGTTTAGCTTAGGAGCTTTGGAATATATTCAAGTGTTTCTACTTTTTCTATAGTATTTTCCGGTATCTTTTTCTTCTTTTGGCTTGGAGTTTTTTGTTTCTTTCTGATTTTGAGAAACATTGCATTTGTAGATTCTGAATATGGAAGAACAGGCATCCTCGTCTCAATTGTACACTACAACAGTTGCAAATGATAATAAAGCACAGATTTCACAGGAATTTTCTACAATTGATGAGGCCTTTAATTTTTATAATGAATATGCACGAGAGTATGGGTTTGGAGTAAGATCCGGTAACAGCAAATATAAAGGGAATGAAATGGTATTTAAGAAGTTCGTTTGCTCTAATTAAGGAAAGACAAACGAGAATTACCAGAAAAAATTGAAAGCTAATAAACAAAAAAGGTTAGAAAGGAATCGATCTGTGGTCCGTGTTAGGTGTAAAGCGAAACTAACATTGGTGAAATGACAAACGTGTCCGAATTGGATAGTAAGTTCGTTTGTCAAGGAGCATAATCACCCTCTTTCAACTCCCTCCAAGGTACATCTTTTATGATCTCATAGGAAAGTGTCAATTGCAAAAAGGTACATCTTCCTCCAAGACTTGCAAGAAGTGTGGTAATTCCATTGTGGCTCTAATACAATTACATATTTTCAAGTCTTTGGATGCTTTTGGTTTGTTTTTATTGCTGTTTTGGTTGGTTCTTTTTTGCTAGAATATTGTTTTTTTTTTGTTGGGATTTTCGATTATTGTGTTTAGACTCGTATATATTAATAAATTTTTAATTAATTTTATTTTATGATAAAGACCAATTTGGAATGGTAAAAAGTTTAGCTTAGGAGCTTTGGAATATATTCAAGTGTTTCTACTTTTTCTGTCGGTATCTTTTTCTTCTTTTGGCTTGGAGTTTTCTATTTCTATCTGATTTTGAGAAATGTTGCATTTGTAGATTCTGAATATGGAAGAACAAGCATCCTCGTCTGAATTGTACCCTACAATAGTTGCAAATGATAATAAAGCACAGATTTCATAGGAATTTTCTACAATTGATGGGGCCTTTTATTTTTATAATGAATATGCACGAGAGTATGGGTTTGGAGCAAGATCCGATAACAGCAAATATAATGGGAATGAAATGGTATTTAAGAAGTCCGTTTGCTCTAAGAAAGGAAAGAAGAACGAGTATTACCAGAAAAAGTTGAAAGCTGATACACAAAAAAGGTTAGAAAGGAATCGATCTGTGGTCCGTGTTAGGTGTAAAGCGAAACTAACATTGGTGAAAAGACAAACGCGTCCGAATTGGATTGTAAGTTCGTTTGTCGAAGAGCATAATCACCCTCTTTCGACACCATCCAAGGTACATCTTTTATGGTCTCATAGGAAAGTGTCAGTTGCAAAAAGGTACATCTTCCTCCAAGACTTGCAGGAAGTGTGGTAACTTCGATTGCAGCTCTAATACAATTACAGATTTTCAAGTCTCTGGATGCTTTTGGTTTGTTTTTGGTGCTGTTTTGGTTGGTTCTTTTTTGCTTGAATATTGGTTTTTTTTTTTTTGGTATTTTGGATTACTATGTTTAGACTCGTATATATTAATAGATTTTTAATTAATTTTATTTTTTGATAAAGACCAATTTGGAATGGTAAAAGGTTTAGCTTAGGAGCTTTGGAATATATTCAAGTGTTTCTACTTTTTCTATAGTATTTTCCTGTATCTTTTTCTTCTTTTGGCTTGGAGTTTTCTGTTTCTATCTGATTTTGAGAAACGTTGCATTTGTAGATTCTAAATATGGATGAACATACATCCTCGTCTCAATTGTACACTTCAACAATTGCAAATGAGAATAATGCATAGATTTCACAAGAATTTTCTACAATTGAGGAGGCCTTTAATTTTTATAATGAATATGCACGAGAGTGTTGGTTTAGCGCAAGATCCAGTAACAGCAAATATATTGGGAACGAAATGGTATTTAAGAAGTTCATTTGTTCTAAGGAAGGAAAGAAAAACGAGTATTACCAGAAAAAGTTGGAAGCTGATGCACAAAAAGGGTTAGAAAGGAATCAATCTGTGGTCCGTGTTGGGTGTAAAACGAAACTAACACTGGTGAAAAGACAAATGGGTCCGAACTGGATTGTAAGTTCATTTGTTGAACAGCATAATCACGATCTTTCAACTCCCTCCAAGGTACATCTTTTAAGTTCTCATAGGAAAGTGTCAGTTGCAAAAAAACATCTGAATTTGCAACTTTTGAAGGCAAATGTGCCAATGTGTCAAAAACTTTGGATTATGGAGATTGAAGCTGGTGGTCCTGAATATATGAGATGTACAGAAAAGATGTTCGGAACTTCAGAATGCAAATTAATGAAGCAAAGAAAGAGTTTGATGCTGAATGGAGTTATTTTTGGAGAAGAAAGTGAAAGATGACTCCTTTTACGACTATGAAGTTGATGCTGAAAATCGATTTGTGTATTTTAGGCAGACCCCATTGCCAGGCAATCTTACAAGATGTTTCGAGATGCTGTTGTGTTTGATACAACATATAATACCAACAAGTACAGCATGGTGTTTGCTCCTATCGTCGGAGTGAATCATCACGGGCATACCATTATATTCGGTTGTGCCTTCCTAAGTGATGAGCAGACAAAGTCCTTCATTTGGGTATTCAACAAGTTGTTAGAGACCACAACAAGAGGAGCACCTACGACAATCATCACAAATCAGGATCCTGCAATGACATTATATTCGGTTGTGCCATCCTAAGTGATGAGAAGAAGAAATCCTTCATTTGGGTATTCAACAAGTTGTTGGAAGCCACATCAAGAGGAGCACCTACGACAATCATCACAAATCAGGATCCTGCAATGACGAACGTTATAGCACAAATCTTCCCTTCGATAGTTCATAGGTACTGTATATGGCATATTGTGAACAAGTTTTTAGATAAACTTGATTCGATTTTGTACCGTGACAATTATGAGCCCTTCAAAAGTATTATTTTTAATAGTGAGAATGAAGCAGAATTTGAACCATGATGGGTGATTTGATGGACGAAACTGGCTTCGACAGTAATGAATGGTTGATTGATTTATATGAGATCCATCACAAATGGGTCCCTGCTTACATAAAGAAGTTCTTTAGTGCTGGAATGAGTAGTAGTCAGCATGTCGAGAGTGCACATTTGTTTTTCAAGAAGTATATCGATAAAAGAAATTCTTTGACAGGGAGTTGGTTGCTAATCATGGTGCTCTTAAAAAGTAGAGGCATAGGGAGTTGGTTGCTGATCATGGTGATATAGATGAAAAACTGAAGCTAAAAACATCTCATCAGATGGAAAAACAAGCGGTGGAAATCTATACCAAACACAATTTCTTGATATTACAAGAGGAGATATTTGAAATTGGTGCCAATATCATAAATTGCACATACGAGGATGAGGACATTGCTATTTACATTGTTAAGAGGGATGAGGATGACATAGGCTCCAATAAGGGTAGAGAAATTCATCATAATAAAAGAACAAACCTTGTATCCTGCAATTGTAAGAAGTTTGAGTTTGAAGGGATGCCTTGTAGGCATATGATGGTATTTTTTCGACTTAAACAGTTATCTCATTTACCTTTTTCCTACATCTTGAAGAGGTTGACAAAGAGTGCAAGAATTGGATATAGAGATTAGCAAGCTGAAGGGGTGCCCATGATGTCACAACGTGCACATTTGTCTCACTTATGCGGTGGTGTAGTTGAGAAAGCACACGTGCATATTGAAACTTATGAAGTAGCCGTGGATGATTTGAATATGCTCATAGAAAAGTTAAATGGGATGGATACAACAAAGAATGCCTCTCAATCAATTGAGAATAGGTCGAAGCAAGCAGTGAATATTTGCAATCCCGTTCAAGTAAGAGTTAAAGGATGTGGGAAAAGACTTAAATCATTAAAAGAGAAGGCAATTCCAAAGACGAGGCTCTGTCGAGGATGCGGACTTCGAGGCCAATCACACGACAAAAGAAACTGTCCTAAATTACATGACATGTAATATATTTATTGCTTTTTTATTCTCTACCAAGAGTGAGTATTGTACTATTTTTTTTTTCCTAGGTCTATCATAGATGACAAAAGCATCAATTCAGAGGCGTCCGATGAAGGGGAACTAGAATCTCAAGCAGGTAATGGATCATATAATCCTTTTCTCTCTTTTGTTATGACTAATAATTGTACCTTTACATACAAGTTTTCTATTTGTTTGGTCTGATTCAGGATCAAGTGTCATTAGGGTATCAAGGAAATTCTCCCTACGATGAGTAAGAAGTCTTGGAAAGCTCGTTTTTTGGTATATGTCCTGGAAATTCTCTACCATTACAATATGTTTTTACAACGTTGACTGTTAACTGATGGGTTATTTGAATACGGCAATAGGCATGGTATGCAGAAAATGACTTGTAAGATTAAACTTTATTTTGCTTTCTATAATTAAACTGCATTTCTATTCAGTCTTCAAAATGGCTGTTCTAAAAGCATTTTTCTCATTTTCTGAATTGATCTTGAAAAGGAAGTACCTGGATGTTATAAAAGTTAATGATTTCTTACTTTTTAAATTTTTCATATCAATTGCTTACTCAGTCTGTTTTAGGTTTTGAACTTCAGAAAACACATGTTAAAGTGAAAGCATTTATATACTTTTCCTTTGTTCTTGCTCTCTGGATTCTATCTACACTTATTTGTTCTTTTAGGAATACATAAATAGCTATCACTTATTTGTTCTATCTTTGGCTTCAACATGGTTAGCACCTCTTTTTCATAAAATTCAATCACTTTCTGGATATTGAATCTTATAGATGGTTACTACATTTTTAATTTATTCGTGGATATCTTTATTCCTCCAAGCTGTTGTCAATTTTTCCTCCTGCCTCTCTTGATGATTAGTTAGATCCAATTTGATGACAGGAAAGCCTTAATAAGAAGAAATGCCAGGTGATACCTTCTCAGTTGTCCTCCCTTGTAGAATGGAGTTTCAAGCTCCTTAAGAAACTGAAATTTGTGTGATTTTTAAGATAACAGACTAAAATATTCTGTCCAAAGTAGTGGTTGGAAAGTTATCTAGGCCTCCTGGATATTAGTTCTTTTGCATTTGAAATGGTAAATAAAATAATTCATTGTTTAGTAAGAATTGTTTCTTAGTGGGTTGGGTCTAAGTTTTCTAGTGGTTTTTATGAGCTTGTATTTTTGTTGAATATCCTCTTCCTTATTAAACTGTTGCCTTTTTTTTCCTTGAAGAAAATTTTAGCAGTGTATTGATGTAAATGGGTTATCTTTGTCTCATGTTCTAATCAATTTCTCATATTGAAACCCAAGGTACCTACTGGAGGTATACCAACACCTGACAACGCTCAACCACTTGGAACAATTTCTCCTGCACCCTGGATGGAAATGTTCTTGTCTGTGAACAATTTCTGCTGCACCCTGAAACAATTTCTAATCAGTTTCTTGTCTGTGAAATGTTCAATGTTGTCAAATAGATGGAGTTCTTCTGCTAAATACTCAATGTTGTTATCTTCTAGCTGTTGTTAACTACTCCCTTTTGGCTGTTGTTAATCACCATTCCATATGAAAATTGCAGAAATAAATGCCAAATCCACTGATTTTGTGCTTCAGATAGACTACTCAATATAATTATTATTTATAGCACAGCCTCAAAATATATTAGCAAATCCCCCCAACTCCAAACTCTATGTACAGATATGAATTGCCACAAATTTCAAATTGACAAACAAATAAACACCATTTTTTACCAAATTGTCCAGATTTCCTTATGCCTAATCATTTATTTTAAACACTTGTGCGACTTAGTTTTTCTCTGCTACACAATACAATTAAATTGATATCAGTCAATTCTTGAAGAAAACACCAAGAAACAAGCAAAACAAGAACCAGTAGCTTAAAATAGAAAGAAAACCAGATCTGCGCCAACTACACCTTGGCCCCCAAAAGAACAAGAATCATTAAGAGATGATGCATAATAGATAAGTATACTATCATCCATTGATAATGATAGAAAAGAAAATGCTACAAGAAAATCATATTTCCGTACTATGCCTTCTTATATATTCTCAATATCCACAAGTAAACAAGAGAGCAATAACCATAAACAAATTAACATGAGGAACATCCAAAAGTTAAAAGAAGTCTTTGTAAAGTGAAACTGAGTCGCGGTTTAGCACCATAGATTACCATAACATTCATTTACATAGTACATGAAAATATTTACATTCCAAGACAATTCAAAATTATAATTGACTCCTCAAGACATACCCTAAACCAACTCCTAGAACTATAAGAAGCACAAGGAGGCAATAAAAGATCCTCCGCATTTCATCCCTTATCATGTCTTCTTTAATCTTTATAATGTTGAACAACTCATAAACGTTGTTATTCAGATTGTGATTTTCTTGCAGCATTTTTTCAACATTGGCATTCAAATTCTGATTTGCTTGTAGCATTTTTTCAACATTGGCTGTTAACTCTCGTAGAAGGATCTGTGCTTCCCAGTTTGATTCAGCAGGTGGAAGTTCATCATCCCAATAAAAATTTCCATAACTTATCCCATCCTATAAAGAAATGAATCAATAAAATGAAAAAATTTAATTTCATGTCAGAACTTATGTTAATTCAATAAATGCAAATATATAGTTCTTCATATATGTGATCTTCTTGTAATTGCACTTCCAATATTTACGATTCGGATTTTTATCTGAGTGTGATATCCTATGCCTTATGTATCCTCCACACTCACATTTTCTTTGCAAAACAATATTTGATGTGCTAGATGTTGACATTAAATCTAAACAAATGAGAAGGTTAAAGATTGCATCAAAAAGATGAAATCCAAATAATAGATTATGTATTTGAAGTAGTTTAAACTACAAAAACCATAGCAAAATATCTTCATTTCCTCTAAAACTTGAGATCAAAAGAAAAAAAAAAGAAAGAACCAGAGTACACATAAGTCTACTCATCCAATAACAACTCCTTCTCCTTTGGTTGGCCTTCCGGAATTTTCTCATCTAGGTTAGGGCTACTGGTTTACACTACGGGATCTTGATCTTGCAACAAATCGATTTTCAAAGGAGAACATTATTGGTGAGGGTGGCTACGGTGTTGTTTACAAGGTAAAGTTAATTAATGGTACTCTTGTGGCTGTCATAGTCTTAATTTCTGACATTTTAAATTTCGTCCTATGATTAGAGGTATAAATTAGGGCCTAGGCCCATGAATGGACCCCTTACATATATGGACTGGGCTGGATATTCCATTTAAAACTGGGACTTTCGTGGGCTGAATGGGGACCGGGCTGAGCTGGTCCACTAAGCCAAAAAAACAAAAAATTTCACATCCAATTTTGTTGAAAACTCCATAACTTCCAAATTTTGTTTGTTTTTAATGTATATCTATCTGTTCACATCCAATTCTATCAATCGTTTGTTCAAAGAAAAAAAAAATTAATTTTAATATTAGGGTAGATTGGTTTAAAAAAAAAAAAAAGCAATAAAGTGATAGCAAGTGAGGGATAGTATCATTTCCTTTACTATTCTATTTTTTATTTTTAAATTTCTTCATATAGTACGAGTCACTACCATTGTATCTATGCAGAGATTTCAGTAAACTAAATTAAGTACATACTCGAATTAACAAAAGTTGTCTTTAGAAACAACAAAAAACTATCAAAATACATATAGAAGACATTTTTGGAACCTCAAAAAAAACAATAAATAAATAAATGAATTGAGACGGAGAGAGATGCAAATGAAACAGCCCTCAAGAAACTACCGGCCAGACAGCACAGAAATTGCAAAAGAATAATTAACAGATGTTGAAGTTTCATGTTTTATGCCTATCAGGGGGATTAATGCCTAATTGCCAAAATCCTGCTTTAAGATCAAACTTAGAAAAGATTTTTGCTTTTGGCAAGAATTGGAAAAGGGTAGGCCGACGAGGAAGAGGGAAACGATTATCAACAAGGACTTTATTCAACTCTTGGTAATTTATGACAAGACGAGGCTTTCCACGAATTTGCTCGGTTCTTTTATTCACATAGAAGGCAGGTGATGCCCAATCAGAGGTGGTAGGTTCAATGAGCTGTTCGGCCAAGAGAGAGGAAAGTTCTTGAGTAGCGAGCTAGAAATGGTCAGGGGACATTCCAGCATGACTGGCTTTATGATGTGAGGGGAAAGGAATTTTTGAAGCAGCAGCTTTCCAATCTTGAAGCACAGTATAATACCTTGGCAAATCAGTCTGATCCCTTCTTTACAGAATTCCCTACCTTTTTCCCCCAAGTTCCTCCCAAAACATTTGACCTTCCTATTCCGCCAACCCAACCATACTCTCCAGCTTTGTCCCTTTGGGATAAACAAAGTCCTCCCGCACCTCAACCTATACCACAACCTTTTCCAAAACCTGCACCTCCGACAGCCCAACCGTCTTCCTCCAAACAACCGAAGACTTCTCCTTCACATCCCACAACTAAACCCCCTTCTACATCAGATGAACCTGATGATCCCACAATTGGTGCTTCCTTTAAACCTACTTTCTTCACCCTTGATACACCAGACACTCCAAATCCCATTTCTTCCTTTCTCAACCATATCAATACCCTTCACCCATCTCCCACAATACCTACCTGTCTTGATATTGATACTGCCAGTGAGTCCCCTTCTAGTGTTGGAAACTTTGATCCTACACAACACGTTGGTCTCTTGATGATGGCACCAGATCCACCACAGGATCCTGATGTCCAGATGCCTGAAGATTTTGATGACCTCAATCCTCCTAAGGCTGCCCCACATAGACCAAAGCCACATTCCCATTTTGACCACATGACTACCAAGTTTACACTTGAAGATATCCCTCCCTCAAAATGGCGTAGTCGATTTCAGTCCTTGTATGCCTGGTTGATTACTGATCTGCAGCAAAATGAGTGGTCTGAAGTACTAAAATTTATGACCATCAAGAGACTGTTGTTCATAAATATGGGAGTTCCGTTTTGCTGCCAAGCAAGAATAGGAATGGGTAACTGTTCGGAAGGTTCCATCATTGAAAGTTCAGTGGGAAAGATGGTGGTGGATTCTGATTGGGATGGAAAAGTGATTTTAACTGTACCATCAGAGTGTTCTTCCATAAAGGGATTTATGCGTTGTAGAGGGAAAACTGGTTTGGTGGAAGAAACATGGTGTTCATAGCTGGTAACCCAAGAACTTGGAAGCAGTTGTTTTAACTGGTCAATGGAGATCTGCCTGGGTATAAATGTACAGTGAGGAGTATTTGCGGTATCTACAGAAAGGAATAAAGATTCACCATTCTATAATTGGGGAGGTAAAGGAAGGTCAATGGAATGAGTTTGGATTCTATAAGCCATTTGGTGGTGTAAGGTGGCCCATTAGAGTATTTTCAAGTTCAGGACCTGAGATCTGGATTTGAACCTTTAGAGTTTCTTGTAAAGATGGATCTTCAAGGCACATGGTGAAATTCGGAAAAAGGGTAACAAAGATGGTTCCTGCATTCAAGGTGGTCTGAACAGTGCCGATGAAGGCATGTTCATATTTACGAAACCGAGTAACAAGGAGAGCTATCCGGGAAACCATTGGGAGACCTTTCCGAGTGTGTAAGGTGAGGGCAAGTTTTATAGCACCAAAATGAATATGGGTAAAAACTTGCTGTCGCCATTTTTCAGGAAAGTTTTTAGGGAACCGAAGGGTTACATGCTGCTCAGCAGTGGTGGCTGAGAGATGATGAGATGAAAAGTAAGAGGCTTGATTCTGGGCTTGAGCATTTTCACTTTGCAGTTCAAGGTAGCTTCAGCTGCAGAAAGAGGTTTGGGATGACCCTGGGCATCCAAAGCTGTGGGAGTGCTTATTTTCCAAGAGTGAAATTTTTGGCTTTTTTCAAAAGATGTGAGTGGAGGAAAATCAGCATCATAAGAAGAGGAACTGGGATCCATCATATGGATAGAAGGAGGTACTAAAGCATCAGGCCAAGGAGTATTATCTGGTTTGCACCCCTGGAGGAGAAGACGGAATGTAGAGGTTTTGGACCCGAGAAGAGTACAAAACATAAGAATCAAATTTGTCCGAAAGTGATATTTTCCCATTGGCGAAGATTTTGTGATCTCCCTCATTAGTAAGCTAAATCACATACAACTCTTCCCAAATCTGACCTTGACACACAGAATTCTTGGTTCCAATTTACCACAGAAAGATCTGATCATAGGTTTTGACCTTATCCACCAAATTCCAAATCTCCAGTTCACACCCTCCGGTCTCATCCACAAAGGTCAAACACTTCCCTAGAACTTTCTAAGCAAGAATTTGTTTAGTTTTTCTGATAGATTGACACAGCTCACAGAACACATTGTTCAGACCTCCTATGCTGTTAGTCATTCTGAGTTTCTCACCAAATGCCCCAATCCTCTCTGGAAAAACTCTGAGTTCTTTGTCCATCTTCCTTACAAAGATCCTTTCCCCTCACCTCATAAAGCCAGTCATGCTGGAATGTCCCCTGACCATTTCCAGCTCGCTACTCAAGAACTTTCCTCTCTCTTGGCCGAACAGCTCATTGAACCTACCACCTTTGATTGGGCATCACCTGCCTTCTATGTGAATAAAAGAATTGAGCAAATTCGTGGAAAGCCCCGTCTTGTCATATATTACCAAGAGTTGAATAAAGTCCTTGTTGATAATCGTTTCCCTCTTCCTCGTCGGCCTACCCTTTTCCAGTTCTTGCCAAAAGCAAAAATCTTTTCTATGTTTGATCTTAAAGCAAGATTTTGGCAATTAGGCATTCATCCCCCTGATAGGCATAAAACTGCATTTTGTATCCCCAATTATCATTATCAATGGTCTGTCATGCCTTTTGGTTTAAAAGTAGGGTGATCAGATCAGGGTATGGATATAGGAATGCTGGTAGGGATACTGCCCATATTTTCTTCAGTGTAGCCATTGAATAATGCCATGCGGTGTAG
>JAOXNR010052448.1:0-16541 GCA_028571225.1 Parsonsia alboflavescens | reverse complement strand
ATATTTTTCTATTATATATATATATATATATATATATATATATATATATATATATATATTTATATGTATGTATGTGTGTTATAGAGTGTACTATCTGTATGGAAGATAAAAAATTTATATTATACCCTAAAAGGTTAAACTAAACCTTAGGGTTATAGGGTATTAGATCAATTTAATTTTATTTTTTTAAAAAAATTTATTAACTATTGACTATTAAACTTATTAGTGCACTCTAAAACATTTCAAAAATAAATATAAAACATTTAATTCCCAAAGCAGAAATTTAAAAAATAATCAAATTGTTGTGAAGGGTGAATATTGGAATATATAATTTTCAACAATGGCAGCAGAAAGGTCAAATAATTGTAAGGTCTCATTTACTCAAATGAGAGTGATGTATACTCACACATTTTCCAATTGGAGGTGAAGAATATAAATTTCGAGTTTGCTTTCTTCTTATGGACGAAACACAAATACGGTCGTAAAGACAATACCCTTCGGCCATAGCTAAATCTTTTTTATGGCCGAAGCCTGGACACAATCATCAATCCATTCTTCTAATGGGCAAAACACAAATGCGGTCGTAAAGGCAATACCTTTTGGCCATAGCTCCATCCTTCTAACGGTTGAAATATGGACATGGTCACCAATCCATCCTTCTGATTGCACACAATTCATTTTTCGAAGGAGCATATGCCATATTGGCAGGATTGCATGACATTCTTTTTTCGAAAGGACATATGGTGTATATCATACACCAAAGTCACTACTTTGAACACATTTTCTATCATGACAACCTTTTAATTAATGAAAAATCAAACATTAAGTTTAATCTATGCACTAAGAGCTTTAATTTGATATATTATACGAGCTAAAAGCCCTAATAATGAGAAAAAATCTAAGTTCAAGCATAGCTTGTTTAGACATGGGATGTAGGCATAGTTCACCAGTCCGGTACTATTCATTACACATCTCATATCGAACCTCCAAAGATTACTCATATAGTCACACGCCTATATAAGAAGGTAATAGAAAACTACCAAAGGTACGTACCACCCGAATATACAAACTTTTACACCCATGTTGTTCAAACAAGTTTTCTAACTTAAGCATTAGAGGAGTTTCGGGATACACCCCACAACTCTAACCATTTCACTATGCAGGAGATATGGAACATAGCTGACAGACCGCAACATCAGTCATTCAAAACATAACAAATCTACCAGCAACATTATTTGGTGCCCACCGTGTTTGTTCACAACTTGAACAATAAATTTCCTAAAAGAACATCAAACAAACATGCAAACATGATCGGGAATGACTGCATAAAAAAATATAATGGGACAAGAGAAAGATAATAATCCTTGAATGCACAATAATGAAAACATCCCTCAGGTTGATATCGCACCGCCAATGATCCCATTGAAACACTGTTCTGTGATCACAGAAGACCGTTTACATCAGCGCAGTTCCCAAACCCACGGAAATCTAGAACTGAGACTAATACCTACAACAATACGTTGGCGGAAAACATGCCTAGATTAGTCAGACCGCAAACAACAGCGATTTCTAAGGTGGACAAGATGAAGCTGGCAATCGATTAGTATGAGGCTTTCCAACTATTCTTACAGCAAAACAACTATCTAAAAGGACAAGCAAATGAGGTAGTCTGATCATCAAACTGAAATGGAAAAAAAGATCTGGATAACGGAAAAGTACAATCTAGAAGAAATGATCATCACAGGAAAAAAGTCCCCAAAATTCCAAACCCTTAGACCACAACTCCACAAAGGAAACAACCCACTACAACACAACGGATTCCTCTAGAGCTACAAACAAAGTTGAACGAATTGGAGCAGAGGGTAGAAGGAGTGGAAGCTAAGATGCTAGAGTTTCGACCTGCCACAACTTCACAAATCCGGAACTCTAGCCCATTGGTCCCGGAACTTAGGCATGGAAAGATTCCCATAGACTTTCAGCTGCCAGCTATAGAAAAGTACAATGGCACCACAGATCCGGTCCAAAACTTGCTTATTTTCATTACCATATTGGCATTCTATGACCCAGACGAAGTCCTTCTATGTAGAGCCTTCTCCACCACACTCTCCAGGAGAGCTCTCGAATGGTACATGGCATTGCCACCCACTTGTATCTCCACCTTTAATCAGTTGGCTCATGCATTCCTAAGCCAATTCGCTTGACGCAGCCAACATTCAATGCCATGGGCCCATCTCCTAAACATGCGGCAAAGGAAAGAGGAGACCCTCAGTGAATACTAGACTCAGTTTAACCAAGAAATGCTGAAAGTCAAGGACAGCTTAGAACCGATTTATGTGGAAGCATTTTGCCACAGGCTGAAACCAGGAAGACACTCAGAAAGGCTCACTGCCAATCCACCCAAAACAAGTAAAGATCTTCTATAGAGAGTTGGGACTTAGATTCAGGTGGAAGATTTGGAGAGACAAAAAAGGAAGATTCGGAGAGACACAAACGGACGATTCGACCAAATTTCGATAGCCAAAGCAACAAGAAGCATAGATTCAGCTAGTTTCAGGGCCAAGGCAACTGAAACTTTGGAAATAAGCCGAATCATATAAAGCCTAAGTCATATCCTGTAGTTGAACCATAATCTGTGCTGGGTACAAATGCTACCAAGCCAATACAAGATGCAGCCAAAGCACCTGGAAAATAGTTTCAGGGCAACTCTCCTTCCCACAATCATTTCAAAGGGAAGCCGCATACTATGCAAGGGAAAGGAACATCAAGCAATCCAAATTATACCCTGTTGAATACCCCCAGAGCGGCCATTTTGCAGAAAGTACAAAGCTCAGATATTTTGACACCTCTGAAGCCTGTGAAGGCTCTCGTGGAGAAACAAGATCAAGATCGCTATTGTAATTTTCACCGAGATGTTGGGCATTACGTAGAGGATTGCTACCAATTGAAGAGGGAGATTGAGGGTGCAGTGCAACGAGGGTTGCTTACTCAATTCGTCAGTACAATACATGTCGTGCAACCCAATACACGGCAAGCAACAAGCCACGCCACAGGTCATTGATATGATATCCAATGTGAATTTGGATCTACCCCCAAGGAAAAAACTAAAATTACTTCGACTACGGTGGTGAATGATGACATCCTCTTGGTGGTGTCAATGATGATTGCAAACTACTTGGTAAAGAGGACCCTTATCGATATGGGGAGTTCAGCCAACGTCCTTTACTATGACACATTCCAGAAGATGGACCTCAAAGATGAGCTAATCAAGTCAAATCGCATCCCGTTAGTTGGGTTTTCAAGAAAGACGACACATGCGTTGGGAAATGCATCTCTTGAGGTTCAATGGAGGCCAAAATCAAAGCCTATCAAGAAATTATGTGAGTTTATTATTGTTGATTTGCCATCGGCATATAATTGCATATGGGGAAGACGGGGCTAAACATAATGAGAGCACAGGTAAATGATTATCAGAATATTGTTATCATTCCTTATGAAGGAACATAATTCTTCATGAAAAGAGACATCAAAACAGCCTACACGTGTTACAAGGTGGCAATTTCCAAAGCAAAGCTGGAACAAAAGAATAAGGAGAAGGAGATCCCGAACTTGGAGAATCGGATTGAGCCTGCAGCGAAGCTAGAAGAGTATCAGATACGTGCGGCTCTCCCCGATCGAAAGGTGACTATCAAGAAAGCATTACTTGTTCGGATGAAGCACGAACTACTTGATCTTCTGACAAAGTATCAAAATGTTTTTGCATGGTCCACCAAAGATATGGGGATGATTCCAAGAGAATTCGTTGAGCATCAGTTGGGAATTCCCGAAAACTACAATTCGGTACGGCAAGGGAAGAGATTTTACGCTGTCGAGAAGAAAGTAGCCATATAAGCAAAGATTGCATATCTGCTTTTGGCTGGAATTGTAAGCAGAGTACAATTTTCGAAATGGCTGTCCAATCTGGTAGTTGTCCCAAAATCAGAACGTTTGTGGAGAATCTGCATTGACTTCACTTCACTTAATAAGGTGATTTCGAAGAAACCATTCTTGATTCCTCGAATTGACCAAATGGTGGATGCAACTATAGGATTTTCATACCTTTGTTTCTTGGATGCATACAAGGGTTATCATCAAATCCAGATGGCAAAGGAAGATAAGGAGAAAACTTCCTTTCCTTCATAACACCACACAAATTATTCTGTTATAGCAAAATGCCATTTGGGTGAAAAAAAGCTAGAGCGGATTTTCAAAACATGATCAACCGGATGTTCTCTCAATAGTTGGGCAGCAACGTGGAAGCTTACATACACAATCTGCTTGTAAAATCGTATGCCCAGCAACAAATCTTCGAGGATCTGGAGGAAAGTTTCAAGACAATGGCGCAGTATGGGCTGAAACTGAACCCCTGAAAGTGCTCATTTGGGATAGAAGCAGGGAAATTTTTGTTGTACATGGCTTCCAGAATGGGAATTGAAGCAGATCCTGCAAAAATCCAAGCATTGATGGACATGAAACGACCTACATCCGTCAAGTAGGTCCAGAGATTGATTGGAAGGGTTGCGGCTTTGAACCGATTTTTGTTAAAGGCAGGAGAGAAGACACTCCCGTTCTATCAAGTAATCCGCAACACAAAAAATTTCAAATGGAAGCCAGAATGCGATGCAGCTTTCACAAATCTTAAACAGTCTTTGGGTTCTCCCCTAATTCTAGTTTCTCCTCTTCTGGCCGAAACATTGTATACTTATTTATCTATATGAACTTATGCGGTGAGTGTCGTTTTGTGCCCCTTAGGGGGTTCAAGCATAAAGCCAGTATACTACATCAGACATGTCTTACAAGGACTTGAAACTAGATATTCCACTTTGAAAAAACATGCATTGGCTTTGGTAGTTACGGCAAGAAAGTTAAAACCATACTTTCAATCTCATTCTATACAAGTACTAACAAATGCTCCTATTAGGCAATACTTCACAAGCCTGATACAGCAAGAAGGCTTATGAAGTGGGCAATAGAACTTTTACTTTTCGAATATGACATATAATTTTCGCCTCGGAGAGTAATAAAATGATACTAGGACATTACCTATGGAAGGATCGGCTAAAGGAGCCGGGTTCATGCTAATAAGTCCAGAAGGAACCAGGTTTGCTTATGCTCTGAAATACAACTTTCCAATAAAGAATAATGAATTTGAATATGAGGCCTTTCTAGTATCATTGAGAGTTGTGAAAAGCCTCCACATCCCGATCTCATTGCCAAAACCAATTCGCAACTCCTAGCCGGACATTTCAATTGCAAGTATGAAGCAAGAGAAGAAAACATACTACAATACTTGGCCGAAACACAAAAGTTCTTTCAAAAATTCCTACACATCAAAGTAGAACATGTATCGGACAAAGACAATGCAGAAACTAACATCCTTTCAAAAGTCAAACAAGGAACACAAATGCAGGGAACATCGGGAAGAGCATTGACCTTTAACAGATTATAAATATTGAGACCGAACCAACCTAGATCTCACCGACACATCAATACATAACCAATGAAACTTTGCCTGAAGATCCTACCGAAGCCAAAACAAGTTCGGACTACTTCATTCCGATACGTCATTGTGGATAGACAACTTTTCAGGAGAGCGTATTCATAGCCACTACTAAAATGCATCACACCGGCAGAAGGAAATTATGTGTTGAGGGAGGTGCACGAAGGAATTTGTGATTCTCATACCGCAGCCAGATCACTTGCTCGAAAGGTCATGAGAACGAGATATTTTTGGCCAAGTTTGGAGAAGGATGCACTAAATCTAGTCAAAACTTGCCAAAAGCGCCAAATTCATGACAACGTGCATCATGTTCGAAGAACTAAGTAGCATTCCTTGAGCAACCCGATTCCATTTCTTCAATAGGGGATGGATCTTTTAGGACCCTATCCTAAGGCATCCAGAGGTAAGAGTTTTTCGTGGTTGGGGTAGATTATTTTACGAAATGGATTGTGTGCAAGTTTTGGCTTCCATTACTGCCTGAAAGTTACTCATTAAAAACAACGGAAAACAGTTCGAAGCAAAACAATTTCAAGACTTTTGCTCCAAACTGCAAATTGATCACAGCTTCACTTTGGTAGGCCACCCGCAAACCAACGGATTGGCAAAAGTATCAAACCGAATCATTCTCCAGGGTTTGAAGAAGAGACTTGACCATATCAAGGGAAAATGGATGGACGAACTGCACAATGTCCTTTGGTCGCACCGGACAACTCAGAATGCCCGAACCAAAGAATCACCATTCACCTCATGTTTCAGAACAGATGCTTGAATCCTTGTGGAAATTGGAAGCTCTTTCCCCCGCATTGATGTATTCAATGTGGAATGGAATGGTCAGAAGTTGGGTGAAAACTTTAATCTATTGGAAGCAACCTGAAATCGCATCGCTCTCAGAGAGATGGTCTACAAACGAAAATTGGCAAATTATGACAACAAGAAGGTTTCAAGGAAACAACTCAAAGTTGGTGATTTAGTTCTCCGAAAAAATGAAGTAAGTCGACAAGATGAAAAAAAGAAACTAGATCCGACTTAGGAAGGCTCGTATCTGATTGTGAAAAATAACCGAAATTGAACTTACAAATTGCAGGACATGGAAGGCAATGATGTGGCTAGAACTTGTAACATAATGAATCTAAGAAAGTTTTATGTATAAGTTTTTTCATTTTTGTAAAACAGGTACACAATGTCGGCTGCATTCTGTAATGTTGCGGATTCGACAATCTGCTTTATTCAATGAAATTAAATTTGAATACAAAGTTCTTACCTGCATTACGTTTAATTTCATGCTTTGAAAAAGGTCACAACGAAATTCTAGGCCAAACTGATGTATTGGCCGGTTCTTGCATCCAAATTGAAATATTGGTCGTCTTTTAAATTTCAAGTTCAAAATTAAACAAGGCCAAAACATATAGATCGAAAAGAAAACATAGGCCGATTCTCAAGTATAAGTTCGAGAGAAACTTTCAAGTTTCCAGAGTTGTTACCCTCATTATTTTAATTAATTTCATTTATACTTCGACAATCATCACAATGAAATTGAAATCAAGAGGATTTTACAAAAGAATCTGATATACAAAAATAACAAACCAAACAAGTGCAGCACACCATTGAAAGAAAATAGGGTAATTTGAAAGTTAAATTCAGTTCGGACTTCTTGCTTTCAAAGGAAGTAGTGATGAAGATACGAGATTAAGTGTTGCTTTTGGAATCATAAAACTGGTGGGATCAAATATAGGGCCAGTTTCTTCAACAACCTCATCCGCATCAGAATCCCGTTGTGGGGAAGGGAAGGTGCGGCACATATTAGGAATCTGGAAGCCCACCTACCAAGGCAAAGGATAATTAGATAGATTCTCCATGATCAATTCAATATTAGTAGACGGTTTATATGGGATGTTCTTTTCTTTTAAATCGTCTATCATCATTTCAAAGCCACCTTTGAGCATGGTGAGGGATAGCCTGAACCATATATTACGGAATTTCTCATGTTTGAAGAAGTCCCCCAACACTTCTAATTCCATTACAGGGTTCAAATTGCCTGCTTCATCTTCATATCGCCATTTCAAGGCATCCGATGCTATTTCAAGTTTAGCTTTATCTTTGGTTTCGGTAGCTAGCTTGGCTGAAACCTCTTTGTCTTAAAGTGTAAACTGCTAGACTTTGTACCTTTTGTAGACAATTCATCCTTTAACAATTTTATTTCTATTTTTAGCTTCAGCTGCTTTATGCTTAGGGCCGCAATCTTGACATCTGCATCCTTGTCCTTCGCATTGGACTTCTAGCTCCTCAATCTAGCTGTATAATTCAAAGTTCAACATTGCGGACTGAAACAAACATCAAGCAAAAGATAAGGTAAGAAAGCAAACAACAAAAAACAATAAAGTATCGGAGAGAGAAATAATAGCCGATACCTGGAAACTGTGGAGTATGCGTTCCGCTTCATGTCCTTCATTGGCAGAGAATGGATATGATCATGCTTCTTTGGAGGCAACAAGTTCCGAAAGACTTCAAAGGCCTTTATGCTTCTTAACATCTAATCATTTTCTCGGATGCTCCAATCCGGAACATAGATTGGCCCTTTATCTTCGGCCACAGGTTCAAGCACCTCCGCATCAGTCGAAGTGCCTTGGACTTCCTTTTGCTTTTTCAACCTTTCCTCTTCAAGTTGATCCGGCTTCCATTTAAGAATGGGATCATCCGCTGAAGGAATCACCAAGATTTTGGCTCCTGGGGTTTTGGGCAAGCCTTTCTTTTGTGTCAACTTTGGCGGCAATTGCCTTTTCTTAGTTGCAAGCTACTTGGCCGAAACATTCTTCAGGAAGGTAGCCTTTGACTAAGTTATTATCATTCTCATCACGCCATGGAAAATTGATACTTATGACCCCTACCCCGTAGCAGATAACATGAGTCAAATCCCCAGAAGCGGACATATCGCTAAACTCTCTAATCCTAATGACTTCATTGGATGTGGAAGTCGCATCATCAAAAACCTGAACCCTAGGTTCAACAATATATTACCTAACAATCACGACAGAGCTAACCTCTAACGAAGACCCCCCTGAAACAGACCTTTCCGATACAGTCTGAGATTCAGACATAGCTACACAACAAGTATACAAAAGAAAGGATCAAAGTAAGTACCTGCAACCATTGAAATAAATTCGATGAAGAACATGAAAACTAAATTTCAAAAGCTCGAAACTTTACCCAGAAAGTGGCACCTACATACACAAAAAGGGGGGCTTTAGGTCAAGTACACAAATCCCAAATCAACAAATGTAAATAAAATAGTAAAAACTCACACCACGAGAGCGATTTAAGAATATACACTGTCGTTGTTGTCATGGAAATAAAAGTAGAAAGTAACGATGCAGGGAAAGGCTATGAGAGTTAACAAAGGGAAAGTGGAGATAAAAACAAAGCTTGCCTTTGTAACAAAAAACGAAAGTCAAATTCCCACTTCTTTTCAAGCCTACCTTTTTATTTTCTTCGTTTCAAAATTTGACTTTTTGAAATGAAAATCATGCCCCTTTTCTCAGGATAAGAGTGACAAGGCAATCTTAGCCATATACGTGGAGCTAACAGCTAAACCCACAGAAGACATAATTGACAGTCAACAGTTATGTCAAGTCATTGACTCACTCCTTTTCGGACAAAACATGGACATGGCCATAACGATGTTACCTTTAGGCCATGCATCCATCTTCTCAATGGCCGAATCAATGAATCGATCATTAGTCCATTCTACAAATGGACAAAACAACGAGGTGTCCGTAAAGATATTACCTGTCGGCCATACATCCAACTTCTAGGTAGCTGAATCACGAATTTAGTCATCATTCCATTCTACAGATGAACAGGAAATACCTTTCGACCATACATCTATCTTCTCAGTGGCCAAATCAATGATTCGGTCATCAGTCCATTCCACTGATGGATGACACACTGATGTGGCTGTAAAGACATTACTTTTCGACCATACATCCATTTTCTCGGTGACCAAATCAATGATTCGATCATCCGTCCAGCCTATTGATGGACGAAACCAGGATGTGGCTATAAAAGCAATACCTTTTCGACCATACATCCAACTTCTCAATGGCCGAATCACAAATTCGATCATCATGCCAATCTACATATGGAGGAAATACAGATATGGCCATACAGGCAATACTTTTCGACCCTACATCCATTTTTTCGGTGGCCAAATCAGTTATTCGATCATCAGTCCATTCTACTGATGGACTACATGAGGATGTGGCCGTAAAGACATTACTTTTCGGCCATACATCCATCCTCTCGATGGCCAACTCAATGATTCGGTCATCAGACCATTTTATTGATGGCAGAAACAAGGATCTAGCCATAAAGGCAACATATCTACCGAGATAATAGTTCATTTTTCAAGTGGGCATTTGCCGTATCAGCAAGTTCACACCACATTCTTTTTTCAAAGGGGCATATGGTGTATGGTAATACACCAAGGTCAATACTTTGACCACATTTTGTACCATGATAACTTGATAATTAATAATGGATCAAACATTAAGCCTAATCTTTGCACTATGAGCTTTAATTAGATGTATTACATAAGTTAAAAGGCTTAATAACAAAAGAGAAAATCTCATACTAAAGATAGCTCGATCGAATACGCAGCACTAGTACTATTCAACGATGTAGTACCGTTTATTACACATCCCACATCGAAACACCAAAGATTACTCACATGGTCCCAAGTCTATATAAGAAGGTAATAACCAATGTGAATTTTACTACCTAAATTTATACAACTCTTATTTCCACATTGCTCACAAGTTTTCGTAACTTGCAACTCTGACCAATTTACAGCAAAAAGCTTAAGGCCCAGGTCTTAACTAAGGGCAGTGTGCAGAGGCGGAAAAGGCCATAGCTGCAGCAGCATTCTATGCTCGGCAACGGGCAATTGATGGGAATTATATGCTAAGAAGAAGGAATCAGAAGGTCTCAAGGCCATGGCTGAAGCTCAGGGCACCTACTTAAGCACTCTGCTCGGAGCCCCAGGAGGTAATTATGCAGCACTGAGGGATTACATGATGATCAACGGAGGAATGTACCAAGAACTTGCAAAGACAAATGCTGGAGCCATCCGACGACTGCAGCCAAATATCAGCATTTGGACTAATGGGAATGTTTCCGGAGGTAATAACAGTAATCCTATGAAAGAAATTGGACAGGTTTATAAGATGTTGCCTCCATTGTTTACTACAGTTCAAGACCGAACTGGAATGCTTCCACCATCATGGTTGGGAACCTTCCCACCAAAAGCAAGTTAAATTCCCCTTCAAGTGCCTTAGTCCCGGTTCCAGATCCTAGTCATATATTAGTTTATTTACTTAGCTTGATGTTTTTCTCTTTTCAGTCTGTGAGGTTTTATCTTTGGCAAAAATTGTGATCTTTATTTATAAAAAATAATAATAAAATATATATATATATATATATATATATATATTATTGTTTTTGCTTATTCTTGATGGGAATTAGGTGGCCATTGAAACCCACAAACGTCATCTATGTGAGGAAATTGAATTGGATTGGAACAACAAAACTAAACCTTTGCCAACCCAATTGAATTTGATATGTGCTGCGAGTATAAGCTCAATATACTCAGAGCATAAAACAATTTCTCAAGGCACAATTTAAACAGCAATTGATCAGCAGATCAGAAGGTCGAGACTTAGATCAACTTAAAGATTAAACAGCAGCCGTCAAGGCACAATTTAATTACATTAAAACTATAATCACTTCTGTACAATGTGCTAATCCGAATTCAATAGTCTTAAACATTTAACTGTGTCACGCCTTCTCCCTTTGGAAGGGAAATTTGTTACATACATCTATCTGTTTTAGTTGGTTCAGCAATTCTTACGAAGATTGCCAATCTTTATCCCCTTTGGTTCAGCCGATTAAGATTGATCACATGGTCAGCTTTCAGAGTCTTGAGATATTGCAAATTGAGACGACCATAGCTATGTTGAGGAAGTTTCTTTCTCGGATTTAACATTAAAAGATCAGCATTATACTTAGCTATCCATCCTTCAATGACTGCAACCTCAATTTTCCTTTGCATTTTCAACCAGTCCGGGTCATTAGGTCTTTCTGCATACAAGTCCATGCAATGAGTGCCTGCAATCGTCGAATAATGACAGAGTTCAGTATGAAACATATGACAGGGGAAAGATAATGAGAAAGAATTTTTACCATTTGCTGTAAAAATGGCAAGTAGACTATCTGATAAGTCCATTAGTACACTGCGATTGAAGAGAGAAAGTTACTACTTATTAGACAAAATATAGAGTAAAATTTAAACAGAAAATGTCACATGTTTCCTTTACCCGCCACTACTATATGGATCTGCAAGGCCATTAGAGAATATGATGTTGCTTCCGAACTTCTGAAGAACCAATTTTATATCCTGAAAAATTTTGGAGTTCAGGAAGAATCCCAACATACTTAGCAAGGGATTTAAAAAAGGAGAATAAACCAACAAGCATACGTGGCCTCCATAATATGTTGTTGTCCAATGAGGTCGAGGAGGTACACCATATACATCTTTGCAGTCCTTGACGTAAAGCGTGAGATTGAAAGGATTCAAAGGAACTATGTTGTTGCTATTGTTATTGCCAATAGGCATCACCATTTCACTGCATGTCTAAGAATCAAACCAACTTTTTCTGAATCAACAAAGCACAGTTTTGATCAAGCGATAGTGATGGAAAAAATTTTGTGCTGGGGAAATTAGTGAATTACTAACCTGCCAATACCATTGATTTAATAACAAGCCCAAAGCATCGTCCTCAGTTATGTTATGACAGGTATCATTCACCTTATCTCCGAATACGCCAGCATATATCCGGCCTATCATATCAGTTCCTTCTGGTGCTCTATCAATGCGGCTACAGATTGTACTAACCCGACCTCCAGATGGCTTATTGTATTGAGCAGCACTTTGATATGAATTTACCAAGTAATGCTTCAGTGCAGATGAATCTCTTAATTTCCTGAAAATTTTGCCATTTTTTACATCTTTTCTGAGAAAGATGGCTAAGAGAGGACCCGGGAAAACAGAAACATTACATGCAAACACTGAATCTCTGAGTGAGAATGGAGAGGCCGTTTCTTTGGGAAGCAACTTTGTCAATTTCTGACCAAGATTTCTTTATTGTCTCATAACAACTTTCACTTACATCCTGCAAAGCCCTCGAAATGGTTCTCAGTCAGATCAATCTTCTTTCCATTTGAAAAAAAAGAGCAAACAAATAAAAGGCCAATTTGCAGTATCCTATCCTATTCCTCCTACCTTAAAACTTTTGGAAACAATGGAATCATATGCATCTTGTGAAATGATGCTATCAAAATATAGAATTGGAGCAGAGGAGGCTAAAGCACCAAGAGCAATGTGTGGATACTTCAACCGGAACCACGAAGCAAGCACTGCACAATATCAAGTTTAAAGTAGAAATGCAACATTAAAATCTAAGAAAATTTGAACAGAAATTACATGTTTGAAGCGGAGAACATAAAGGGTCTTACTTCCTCCATAGGATCCACCAATTACAATGATTGGGGAACTTTGAGCACAGAACTTTTCTTTAACATGCAGCAGCACTTCTGCATAATCTGCAATTGCTTGTGCTGAGCTAAAATATCCTCGAAGGCTAGCATTTCTCATTGCTTCTTCCTTGGAATATCCAAACGGAATTGAGTCTCCATAGAACCGATGCTGCAGACAAGATGGCTATATGAATTATATTCACTACATAAAAAAGAGACACAAAATATTTGCACAAACAAACCGGCCATGTTTGACTTGAAAGAATTAGAAGTCAAACAATGAGATCAGATTAACTAAAGCATTGGGATTGAAAGGAAGGGTAGAGGAATTTAGGATCCTTTTAAATGTCTATAGTTGCTTTCAAAGATGGCTGAATTTTTTAAAAAAATACAAGTAAAAAATGTTAAACATTAGTGCAAAATTTTATTTTTAACTGCAGGAATGGAAAGTAGTTGACTGAAAGCCCTTTTTTTATTTTAAAAGTTCAAAATATCTTTAAAAATTAGTAAAAGACAACTCACAAGTCATCGTCGCTTTTAAGCTTTAACTTAAGTACTAAAAACTCAAGTTACTGTCTAGAAAATAAGGAGAGGACTAATGATTGAATCATTTTGTAAAGCAAAGCGTGACTCAAAGTTAACCAATGTGTTAGGCATATGGAATGGTTCATATAAGAACTTTGCTTTTGTAAATATTAACATATGAATATTTCTATACTCATAACAATCATCAATAGAATGTAAATTAACTTCCACTTAACCTATCTCATATCACCATAATCTTTTCCCTTAATCCAAATATACCCTATGCAAAATAGCTCTGTTGTACAGGTCGTAAAATTCTGTTCGTTATACTAAATGATACTAATAGATTGAAATATCCAAACATAAAATCAAATTATTGATATGGGGAACTATCAAGATACAATAACGTCCCATTTATTGCATTTATCATTAACAGATAAAAATGGCCAAAACCTGGAATAAGGGTCAAGTAGAAGAAACAAGATACCTCAAGGTAAACGAGAAGAGCCTTGAAACGAGGGGCATTATCAGGGATGAAGCCAATTGCATGAATTGCAGCAGCGGACAAGTCTGATTCTGGGCCAAAATATGCAAAAATTGGAGAGTTTGACTCTGCACCGCCCCAGTATTTGGTGGAGACGACATATTTTTGCCTAAAAGTTGCATAACTCTGAGGTGCGTAATTGAAATGATCCAGTGTTTGTTCATAGAAGTATGTTCGGAAGTCATGATTCGGAGCAGAAGAAGTTGCAAAGACGAAGCCTTCCCCTTGAAAAAATCTGGGCCCTGTAGGGCTTAGCCTTGGAATCTGATTTGGGGATGCCGAGATGGAAGTTGAGAATAATAGAAAGAGTGGAAGAGGGAACCATCCAGATAGAAACTTAACAGCTTTCATGGCAGCTAAGAATGAGTTAGCTGTGCTGTGGTTCCCTTCCCCAAGGATTGGGACATGTACCAATTGGAACACATCTTTTTGGCACCAATGGCATTGACCAACCCATCACAACCTAAATTTTTGTACTTATCCTTATTACTTGAAATATACGTAAAAGTAATAAAAGTCCCCCCCTTATACATTTATGTTAACTTAACATCTATCTCTGAACCGATAAATTAAATTTTAGAATAATTTGAGCTTTTTAGTTTAATAGATGAAATAAGCTTCATTTCTTCTGACAATTTTTTTTTACACTCCTAAATATATCAATCTTTCCGTCATTCACAATTAATTATCTTATCTTGACTTTAGCAAATTTTACTAAAAGAACATGACTTAATTGAGAGATTATCAATTTTACATTTGTCCAATAAAATCCACTTTTTGTAGAATTTAATTTATATAATATATCTAAAGAAATAATAAAAGATACATATAAATTTTTTATATTCTTGTATCATAAGTAAGGTGTAACACAATAAAATCAAATTCATTAATCCCTCAACCTGCCTTGTTTTAAATGAAAATCTTTTTACGTTTGAATTCATTTATTTGAAGATACAAATTGTAATATTGTACAATCAACAATAATATTTGTAGTGTAACAAATACTTGATGAATTTAATTTATACCAATTAAAAGCTTAAAATTAAGTCGGTTTAGTTTGATTTTTTTATTTCATTTTTAATTGTAATAATCATAACTATTTTTTTCTGTTTTATCGATGTGATTTTTCTCATCTGAATTAAGAAACAAAAAATAGTTATCTTTAATTAAAAGATAAATAAATCAAAGGATACTTTGAGTGTAAGGGATTTACCGATCTACATTTTATAGATTTGTAGTACACGGAGAGGAAATATATGACTCCTTAGAGTACAATTAAGGATGCTTTTTATGTTATTCTTTCACAAGTTAAAATGATTGAATGTTTAATTATAAAAGATTTTGATTTTCTAATTTTTGACAAATAGAACTTGGTTAAGTAATGAAGATTTAGAATATAAATATATATATATATATATATATTTACAGAAGTGTTGTTGTGTGCAACATCGCACACCCGCCTGTGTGAGACACCGCAATACGATATCGTTTTGGTATGAAAAAAAAAAAAAATTTTGAGAGGAGAGTAGAGTAGCCCAAACATTAGTAGCCACCGGAAGTATGAGTATCATTTTCACCTTTAATAGCCACCGGAAGTCATTTGCAGAAGCAAATTACTCTCTCACAATTAACAGAAAAGACCCAAAATCAAAATCAATAATCAACGAAAAATATCCAAAATCAATACAGAGAATCAAGAAAAAAAAATAGAGATGCACAGAGAAACAAGAAGAACAAAGGTGCACCCAATTCAACAACACTGCATTCTCCAAAGATTGAGAAACAAGAAGAAGAACAAAGATGTACATAAGAATAGAACGAACTTCCGATTGTGCTCTCGCCGCCCCCTCACAACCCCCTGAATTTTCTACCCAGATCACAGCTATGCTCTCGTTACCCACTCACAAGCCCCTCCTTAGCACCGTTCTCCATGACAACCCCCTAACTTGTGTACCCTTAGCACCGTTCTCCTTTTGTACCCTTAGCACCATTCTCCGTGATCTCTTGGTTGTGCTCTCGCTACCCTATCACAACCCTCTCCCTTTCTATCCCTTGCACCGTTCGCCACGATCTTTCGATTGTGCTCTCACCTTCCCCTCCTTTTTCTACCCCTCGCAGCATTCACACAGATCTCTTGGCTGTGCTCTAGCCGCCCCCTCACAACCCCCTCCCTTTTCTACCCCTCACATTGCTACTCTGCTCTCAAATTATTATTATTATTATTTTCAAGTTAAAGCGAAGTCGTATCACGGTGTCGCATACAGGTGGGAGTGTGACGAGGCAAACACCAGTATATATATATATATATATATATATATATATATAGATATATATATAGCGATATACTCA
>JAOXNR010052447.1:0-16544 GCA_028571225.1 Parsonsia alboflavescens | reverse complement strand
CAGCTTGATAGTCTAAAAAAAGGGTTTACAATTAGATAAACTGGTATCTTCTCTCTCTTTCTCTTTTTTGAGCAAGATATTGGGACAACCCAGTTCCCGTGAATATTTCAATCCTTGCAAGTTTCCCAAATGGCTCACATGGTGATCTAGTCGGAGTTCGACTCTGCCCCATCTTGAAGAGTTCTAGCTACATCAGGCATTTTTTCCAACCAGTGATGCGCCATGATGTAGCTGATGAAAGGAACCATGATATTGTAGCTGATGGGGTAGATACTCCTGCTTATGAGATTGATGAACCCGATATTCCACTTAGAACATCTACCAGACAGCATGTTCCCGCTACTAAATATTCATCTGATGAATATGTGCTCTTCACTGACGGGGGTGAACCTGAGAGCTACGATGAAGCTATGAAGAATAAGCAGAAGGACAAATGGGTTGAAGCTACGAATGATGAGATGAAATCATTACTTGACAACCACACTTTTGAGCTAGGCAAGTTGCCGAAGGACAAAAGAGCTTTGCAGAATCGGTGGATATACAGGCTGAAAAATGAAGAGAACTCTTCCAATCTACGATACAAAGCCAGGTTAGTTGTCAAAGGCTACCAACAGAAGAAAGGTTTTGACTTCGAAGAGATTTTTTCTCCTGTTGTAAAAATGACATCTATACGAGTTGTTTTGGGATTAGCAGGTAGCCTTGATTTGGAAGTTGAGCAGATGCATGTAAAAACTGCTTTCTTCCATGGTGATTTGGAAGAAGAAATATACATGCTGAAGGTTATGATTTGAAAGGTAAAGAAAATTATGTCTGCAGGTTGAACAGGAGCTTGTATGGCCTGAAACAAGCTCCAAGGCAGTGGTACAAAAAGTTTAAGTCAGACTACTTCAGATCATTGTGTATTTGTGCAGAAATTTTTTGAAAATGATTTCATCATTTTATTACTTTATGTTGATGATATGTTAATTGTTGGTCAGAATTCTTCTCGAATTAACAGGTAAAAGAAAGAACTCAGTAATGTTTTTGCAATGAAAGACTTGGGACTAGCAAGGCAGATTCTTGGCATGCAAATTATTCATGACAAAGAAACCAAGCTGTTGTGGTTATCTCAACAGAAGTACATTGAGAAAGTACTTTAGAGATTTGACATGGATAAGGCTAAAGTGGTAAGCACAAGTCTCCCTACTCATTTTAGGCTTAGTATCAAACAAGCCCTTCCAATGATAGAGAGAAAGAAGAAATGCAGTGTATCCCCTATGCATCTGCAGTAGGAAGTGTGATGTATGCAATGGTTTGCACAAGGCCTGATATAGCCCATGCAATTGGTATGGTCAGTCAGTTTTCTCCAAATCCTGGTAGAGAACATTGGAATGTTGTAAAGTGGATTTTGAGATATCTCCGGTCCACATCTACTTTGAAACTGTGTTTTGGAAATTATAAACCTATGGTTTGTGGTTACATAGATTCAGACTTAACTGGAAATGTGGACTCTAAAAGGTCTACTTAAGGTTACTTGAGTACTTTTGCATGGGGAGCTGTCTCGTGGCCATCAAGGTTGCAAAAATGCATTGCATTGTCTACTACCGAGGCGGAGTTTATTGCTATTACAGAAGCCTGCAAGGAGTTGCTTTGGATGAGAAAGTTTGTGAATGAACTCGAGTTTACTCAACAGATATTTACCTTATTTTGTGATAGCCAAAGTGCTATTCATTTGAGTAAAAATCCTGCTTTCCATGGTAGAAGTAAGCACATTGATGTGAGATATCATTTGATTCGAGATGTACTAGCCTCGAAGTTGATGGACCTCAAAAAAATTTATACTGGTTACAATGGGTCAGACATGTTGACCAAGGCTCTTCCTAAAGAAAAGTTTGAGTTATGTCGGCTTTTGGCCGGCATATATTCCAATTGAGGTGTTGGAGTTTGAAGTCACCTTCATTGAGCTGGAGGGGGAGCTTTGTTGGGCTACTGGCCACAGTCCAACCCAATTTTGCCCGCATTTGGAGGAATTACAAGACAAAAAGAAATCCCAACGTCAAATAGAGTATGGGAAAATTAGAAACAAGAGCAGAAAAATTGTCAGGCAATAGAGAGAGAGGCAGGCAAAATTTTCTCTTCTGACCAGTTCCTGTTCAAGTTACAATCAGAGGTCGATCCACGGTCTCATTAGGCTGAAATTTTATCTATAGGTTCTTGACTTCGTGTTCTTCATATCTAACCACCAGCTGTCAATTTCGAAGCTTCAGTAGTCAGATTTGTCTGTTGAGGGACTGTTCCACTTTGGGTAAGATTTCACCATTTTTGTTCTTCTCAATTCTATACTAGGCTGGGATAGCTTGTTCTTCACCATTTTTGTTGAATCCGTTTGTTGTGGAAGTTGTGGAGCTCGAATGTTGAGTTGAAGTTAGGTTCTGTACATAAATTTATATAGTGAAGATTTTGGGTAGACTCCGAGATCGATCCCATGGTTTTTATCTTTTACATTGAGGGAGTTCTCCACGTTAAAATTATTTGTATTGCTGTTGTTTTTTTTAAGTACATTTATCATGGTTGGTGTGTTCGTTTGTTGTGCATAAATTATATACTCCCAGGTTCAATCAAGAAGGATATTTTCTCTTTTTATCCAAACAAATCGGTATCAGAGCTTGGTTTACTTGTGGTTACTTGAATGAAAGATGGAGCCCAATTACGTTAAAATGATAAGTTTGAATGGAACAAATTATCACAAATGGCAAGGAAAAATGGAAGATTTGCTGTATGTTAAAAAATTATATCTACCAGTATTTGGGAAAGAGAAGCCTAAGGATACATCTGACGAGGATTGGAAAATTGAAAATAAATAGGTATGAGGATTTATTCGTCAGTGGGTAGATGATAATGTTTTGAATCATATGTCTAAAGATTCAGATGCTAAAGCTATGTGGAAAAAGTTTGAGACTCTGTATGCCTCCAAAAGTGATAACAATAAATTGTTTTTGTTGAAATAAGTTATGAATTTAAAATACAAGGATGGTAGCTCTATTTCTGATCATGTAAATGAATTTACTCGATGTTTTGTTCAGTTGACTAGCATGGGTGTTAAATTTGAGGATGAAATTATGGGACTTTGGTTGCTTAATACTTTGAATAACTCTTGGGAAAATTTGCATGTGACTCTTGCTAACTCTGCTCCTGCTAGTGTTATAAGTTTGGAATATGCAAAATCTTCAATCCTAAATGAAGAAGTGCTCAGATAGACTCAATTGATATCCACTTCACAAACAGATGTGTTGGTTGCTGAAAACCGAGGGAGTGGTCAGTAGAGAAGTCACGAACAAAATGGAAGACTCAAGAGTAGGGGCAGAAGCAAATCAAAATCAAAATTCAAAAACTTCAAATGTCTTTATTGTGGTAAGAAAGGACACATTCAAAAATATTGTTACAAATACAAAAGGGAGAACAGGGATGACAATGGTAAGCAAAAAATTGATGATGACAGTGATCGTGTTTCCACAACTACTCAAGAAGAACTTGTTATTGTCTGTGATGAAAACTTGATAAATGTTGCTCGTCATGAGACAAATTGGATTGTGGACAATGGTGCTTGTCATCACGTGACATCAAAGAAGGAGTTCTTCCCATCTTATACTCTAGGTGATCATGGAGTCTAAAAGATGGGCAATGATGGTGTATCCAAGGTGGTTGGCATTGGCACTATGTCTTTGAGGAGCAGTAATGGCACAACACTGATTCTAAAAAATGTAAGGCATGCACTAGATATCCGTTTGCATCTGATTTGTACCAGTGCTCTTGATGATGATCTCTACTATAATACTTTTGATTGTGGTTAGTGGAAATTCACTAAGAGTCTTAATAATAATTTCGCTGTTGGTGGTTGATATGCACAAGTTGGGGTACAACGTGGTTGCGCAAGTTGCTTTAACCACCTGATGAATGTAGCTGTTGCGACCGCTTGATTTCTGTTGAGATTGGATTACTACTACGACACCGGTAGTGGCCACCATGGGAATAGTTACCAAGAGTATTGCAAAGTATATTGTTCTCTTTTTCCTTTGATTGGATTTGCCATTTCGGCGGGCATTGTTTGCGGGCAAATCTAACATTTTTGGTAGAATGGTGATCAACCAATGGATAACAAATGCTTGGAGGAACCATATGCAGAAGATGCAGATTTATATAGAGACTGTGAAGGGAAAAAATCAATTTGTCGGTGATGAGAGAAACGAGTACAATCCAGACAAGTCAACTTAAACGGTCATGACCCGGACAGAAGTGAATCCAAATGGGCTCAAGATCCCAACCCTCCAATACCTAAAGGTCAGACTCACAAAGTCAACAAAGACAGGTGGGCAGCAACCTACTACCATTGATCTCCCAGATCATAGACCTCCTAAATGAGCTCGAGAGAGGTCTTACCAGACCACGACCTTCGACCTGGTAGGTTTCAATCTATCTCATACATCTTTCATGCCACGACTAATTATGTGCGACTTCTAACATCTTCCATGAGCCTACGATCACTCAGCAGAACCTTCCAGAAGAGATAGTCGAGATCCTTGATGTACACGGGTAGGTCACGAAATTAGTCTGAAAGTTGGTTAACGAGCTCGAAGCTCTTGACAAAGACGTGAATGGCAAGATATCCTAGCCAAGGTAAACTCCACGATTCTAGAAGCAATTGACGGGATAAGATATGATCTCACAATTATCTTAAATGCCTATTGTCATGTAGTAGAAGAGCTTGAATCTAAGAGGTAACTTACTTCATCTTAATATATAATCAAATTATATTCAATCCACTGACACATTCAATCTTTTCGAGAATTAATTACACAAAATTACTCTTCCAGAATACTGACCTAGGAATTGGAGCCCTTCCCCGGCCAACAGCACACTCCGATGACCAATTCCTTTTCTTCTCAGGTTGCTAACATTGACATTATCACGGTTTCGAGGTGACCCGGAGGATATTCTTCAGCTCCATCAGTCGGGAAAAGGATATTTTTTTGGGATGCATAATTAATTAGTTACTTCCTCTATGCTAAAACATAAATATAAAATATAAAACTTTTTATAATTATCAATAAATTCATTAAATTTTTTTATTATTATTCTCTATTAATATTCTTATTCATTTATTATTTTAAAAAATGGGATAATTGTGGTAATTAAGGGGAGAGAGAAATACTCTTAATTTATGTTATAACACATCTTTCCATCTGCCAAAAAAAAAAAAAAAAAAAAGATTTATGCAAGCAATTGGAATCGATGGTTACTATTTTGTTGTATTTGTGTAACCATGTTTTGGAATGACACGTGTATGTCAATGTTTGGCTAATTCCTCAAAGAAAACTTGTAAACGTTATCAACATGCAATCAGTTAGCGTGATGTGAACGTCCTCCTCAATTATTCTGATTATTCTCCTCAGCAAGAAAAATGCAAAACTTCAAAAAAATTTGTTTCATTCATTTAATTTTAATTTGTCTTTTTCTCCCTGCATGCATGTATATAGTTTTATCAATACTAGGACCATTATTATTGTATACTGGTTGTCAAGAATCCTTCAGTATCATATATATAAGTATAAATATGTATGTATTTATCTACACACACTAATGTAATTGATGGGAGAAACACAAATGGGCACGACCTGAACAGAAGTTAATTCAAATGGGCTCAAAGTCCCAACCTTCAATACCTGAAAGTTAGATCCACTGAAGTCAACAAAGGTTAGGTGGGCAACGACTTGCTACCACTGACTTCTTAAATGAGCTCAAGAGAGGTATCACCAGACCTAGACCCACGATGTGGTAGCTCCTAACTCATCTCATACATCTTCCATGCCACGATTAAATGTGCACGACTCCTAACACCTCCAATGAGCCTACTGCCACTTGACGTGACCTCCCATAAGAGATAGCCGAGACCCTCAATGTCCACAGACAGGTTGCGAAGTTGGTCTAGAGGGCAATTACCTAGCTCGCAGCTCTCGATAGAGACGTGAATGGAAACTCCACGATTCTAGGAGCAATTGGAGGGATTCCACGATGCCACAACTATCAAAATTGCCTATTGTCACGTAATAGCAGAGCCCAAATTAAGGAGAATTATACATAGTCTACGAACAAGATAAGATACAACACACAAGAGACAGTCTCTCTAAGAACTAATTACGCTTGATTACTCTCAGAATACTGACTTAGGTATCTGAGCTCTACCCCGAGCACAGGCCACCTCCAGTGACTAATCTTTACTTTCTTCTCAGGTTGCAGTCGATTGACGTCATCACGGTTTTGCGGTGACTTGGTGTATACTTTAGCGCCATCACTTCTGGCTCCGTCTATGGGAAATCAGACAAAAAGCTTAGCCTTTCATCCTACACAAAACAAATAAAAAAGCCTGACAGGACGCAATTGCGCACCTGCGAAATGGTGCCAAAAATAATGCCCTCGGAAAAAACAATAGCCCAGCCAGAACTACCATAGCCATCATGATCTGGTCCATCTCTGAGGGCTCCGGCAAACCCTTTGCTTGCACAAGAAGGGCCCGGGCATGGGCATCCTAATCCTATTTCTGGTAACAATAATCCTAGGCCACAGAGATCTGGGAGAACAAAGATGTCAATTCTAGCGGATCTCCTGAAACAAATGGTGGTAGCCTTAGAAAGGGTATCCAACATATGAGACTATATGTCCACGGGATGCATTCCAATGCCTTCTCGGAGAGATTCACACCCACCCCAAGGCCAGGCAGAACGGGCATAGTCTAGCCAACCTCCACCTTTAGAAGCAAGGAATGACTTCCAACCTCAGGAAACAGGTCGAGAGAAAGAGAGGTCACAGAGGGGAGCAACCCCACCTATGACCGACCTTAGAGAACCTTGAACCATAGGATCCTAAAGAGTAGGGGAGCTCGATACGAACTCCACTTGGAGTAAGGATACCCCTTCCATGAAGCCTGATCGAAAAGACAGGCGATAACGCTTGAGGTGTAGTCCCCAATCCACTGAGGAAGTGACTCCCCCATCCAATCAGGAAACGTAAAGCAATATGGACCTTGACGAGCCTTCGCCGTTTTGTCCACAACATCCGAACTGCCCAAATGCCACCAAGGTTCAAAGCCCCATACTTGGAGGCAAAGTATGATAGCACATTCAAACCTCTGCAGTACATAGACGAATATGTGTCTAATATGGAGATGTTCGAATACCATAACCACGTCAAATCCAGGGCCTTCCAGTCAACATTGAATAAAAAGGCCCAATCTTGGTTCAAGGGCACCCCGAAGGTGAGCATCTCAAGCCGGACACAGCTTAAAGAGCTGTTCCTGAAAAACTATCAGAGTAGCATGAGGTGCGAAAAAGGATATCAACGACTTCTTCAACATCAAGCAGAAGTTTGGAGAGAGTAGAAGAAGCTACTACGGTAGCTTCAATGATGAAGCAGTGGAGATTGAGCAGAAAAATGATGGCATCCACATCACTGCCTTCAAACAAGGTTTGCAGGAGGGGGTACGTAGCCCTCAGGCTGGCCAACAAGCCAATAAAGACCATCAAGAAGTTGCGGAGGCTCCTAGAAAAATAGATCAAGGCTAAGGAAATAGCGGTCCTGAAGAAGATCCCTAGCTTTGCCTCAACCACAGAAAGAGACAACAAAGGGTGACCAAAAAGGCCTTAGTCCTCAAAAAGGGAGAGGAAGGACTTCCACTCAAAGGGAGGGACTTCCAACAAGAAAAGAAAGACCATCCCTGAAGTCGTGACCACTCAACTAAAGACTTCATGAGCTGAGATCCTGGTGGTGATGGAAAAGAGAGGTTTCCTAAAGCCTCCAAGACCTCTCAAGAGTCCAATGGCTAAGAGAGACCCTGCTATGTTCGGCCATTATAACAAGGACCACGGCCATCTCATAAAGAACTGTTTCGACCTCAAACGTGAGATTGAAAGATTGGTGAAAGAGGATCACTTGCAAGAGTTCCTAGCTAGGAATGCAGGCCCTACTGATCCACCAGCAATAGCTCCACAAAATTAGTGACCTCCTGTGCATGAAATAAATGCCATTGAGAGGAAGTCAAAGCAAGCTCGTGGGGAAAGTTCAAAATCCCTCACAATGTCCCTGCAGATCGAGGATTTCTTAGTCCTTCAAAATACTGATAGACATTGGAAGAGCCATGAATGTCCTATACCAGAAGGCAGTCAACTAGATGGGGATAGATAAGAGCTTACTGATAAGGTTAGACACAACTTTGACCAGCTTCAACAACTGCACGACCTATGCTGATGGGATTCTCTGAGTCCTAACGACAATCTGTGTAAATGGCAAGGAGGTCACTGAGATCATGGATTGGATGGTAGTTGATGCCCCTGGAACATACAACGCCATCTCGGGCAGAAGGTTGGTCATGGACCTGAGAGCAGAAATTTCTCTACTCGATTACAACATGTCAATCCAAGTAGGAGACACTTGGATTGTCTTAGAGGGGGATAGAGAACTTATTGCAGAATGTTACCTTGCTGAAGGTAAAGAGGAGAGAAGGAAAACTGTATGGACCTCCCGAAACGGAATGATGATTTCAGAATCCAAGCAGCTTGCGAAGAAGAGAAGGAGTCAGAATCCCAACATAGATGAAAAAATCACAGAACACAAGGTCGGACTCAAACCAGGGGTCAGGCCAATAAAATAGAAGAAGAGGACCTTCACCCCCGATCGAAATAAGGTCATAGCACGAGAAGCCCAAGCGCTTCTCAATGGAGGAATTCTAAAAGAGGTGGTATACCAAAAATGGCTAGCAAACCCAGTTGTGTTCCCAAAGAAAGAAGGGACATGGAAGATGTGTGTCGACTTCACATGGAAGAGGTACACAGCGGAATATGTAGATCACACATAGGAGCAAAAATTGTCGCTAAAAAGATACCACGAATAGGGTATTACTAGCCCTGAATGGTTTCGGACATTGCCAAGAACATATAGAAATGCACGAGCTGCCAGTTACATGGGAACAAATCTCATGTGCCGCCAACAAGGCATCAATCAATGAATGCATCAGTAACATTTGATATCTGGGGCATTGACATCCTAGGACCCTTTCCAAAAGGAGTGGGGGCTGCTCTGTTCCTAATTGTTGTCGTGGAGTACTTCACTAGATGGAAGCAGAACCAATGGCAACCTTCTTATCACCAAAAGTCCAATCCTTTGCCAGGAGAAACATTGCGTGTAGATTTGGGATCCCCCAAGCTATAATATCACACAATGGAAGATAATTCAATGCTGACCCGTTCGAAACATTTTGTGAGAATTTGAACATTGAACAAAGGTCGACCTCTATAGCTCATCCCAAGAAAATGGGCTCGCTGAGGTCACAAATAGAACCATTCTAGAAGGACTAAAGAAAAGACTCACCGAGCTCGAGAAAGAGGGTGGCAAAACTGCTTGGCAGGATGAGATTCCAAGCATTCTATGGGCATACAAAGCAACACCTAAAAAAGCTACTGGAGAAACGCCATTCAGCTTATGCTTTGGCACAGAGGCAGTGATGCTGGTCGAGGTCGACAAGAAGTCTTTAAGATTAACTAAATATAATTCAATCTTAAACGAGGGGGAGAGAAGGGCATATCTCGACCTCCTTGAAGAGGTAAAAAACAAAGCAATGGAAGTAGACAGAACCTACAAAAACACAAGTGACGAATTTTTTCAACAAAAGAGTGAAAACCAGACAGTTCATGGTTGGAGAAATGGTTCTCAAAAGGTCAGATGCTGGTAAACAAGGAAAATTGGCCAAGCTGAAAGAAAGCTGGGAAGGACCTTACATAGTCCAAGAAGTCCACAAAGGAGGGAGCTCTAAGCTTGCTAATCTCAAAAGAAGACAACTCCTGAGACCTTTTAACATTTGCCATCTAAAGAAGTTCTATGCCTAAAGCTAACTAAGACGTTGCAAACCTCGAGTAGTTGATTAAAAAGACCTTGCCGAGTATCATAGAACCCTCAATGACCTTACCAGTTTTTAGTGTCACTTTGTGCCTCACGTTCAATTTGCCTTAAATTCAAAGTGTCAAAAGCAAAGAGGTGTAGAAAATAGAACATTTAGACATATTGCAAATGTAAAGGCATCATATTGAAGAAACAAAGTCATTATAGAAAACAGAGGGCACAAACCGACCTCTGCAAATATTCAATACAAGCAGAAAAGGTAAAGTTGTCATGAGGAACACAGGTCACAAACCGACCCCTAAAAACATTCAAGAACCCTATTCTATTACAAAATGGGTTGTCTAGGTAGAATGGGAGGAAGAGGAGCCACAAATCTCTACTAGCGAGCCTGGTGAAGGAGTTCTAGGCATCTAATCTCTCCTTCGGGTGGCAACCTGAGTCTTGTGGGCTAAGGAGCAGAAGGAACAAAAATTTCAATAGTTAGGGTTGGAGCAGATGCCTCAGATTAAGATGCTTCACCGCCACCCTCGACTCCTACTGTAGTGCCCTCAACTCTGCTAACGGGAGCTAGGGTAGGACTAGACCGATAGAGCCAGTGCCTCGACACTGCCAACTATGAGGAAGAAACAGTTAATACGAAAGTTACATAAGGAAGTAATCAACACTAGGGATGCTCCTTACTATAATTAGTTATCCTCAAGCTTGTCCTGACTGATTGGAAGTTGTGTAGTAAGCCTCTCCCTAGACCAGCAGCATTAAGGATGGATTTTGACCAAACCTCAGAAGTGCATCCTACCCTGGTCCTACTAGAGTAGGCTAGTCCCATCACGAAGTCTCTACGCTACCTCAGATCACGAGTCAAATGGGGAAGCTCGTTGAAGAAGGACCAGTACAGATTGGAGCTCGGATATCTCTACACCAAATTGTCTAGAAGGCCAAGGGTGATTTCCATTACCCCACTAGGGACTGCAAAGGACCCACTAATCTGTACTGAGGGACAAACCTCAAGTACCCTTTAGAGGAGCTGAAGGACGAGGGGGCTTTTAGTTTAAAATAGCACCTAAAAAGCTCCAAGGAGACTGGAACATGTAAAGACGGCAGGTCGCTATAAAAGCTACTACCATCCGAAGAGAATTTGGGACTAGCTGGGCTAAGGGCACTTCCCAACAGAAAACGATATAAAAAAGCAGAGAATGAAAGAAGGGAAAAGAATCCCCCCTCCCCCTCCCGAGGCTAGAGTGGTAAAGGACTATACGTCCCACACATTTACTATAAGGACGTTCGTTCCCAACAGCGGCGGCAATATCTCCAATCTCCAGTTCCATCTCCCTACGAATCTCCATGATATCGGTAGGAATCAGGAGGAAGACTGTGACCCGGCGGCAACCTCAAATAGGTTATAGGCCAAAGTTGGCACAGGAAAGGCCCAGGGTAAGAGAGGAGGGGAATAAAAAATCTCTGTTTCCATTTTAGTAATGGATTTAGACTCAGCCTCAGAAATAACAGACATTTCCAAAAAAGCTAGTTCGATAAAAAATCAAGAGCGAACGAAAGTAGGAAGAAATTAACTTAGAATATGGAGAAGTTTGCAGAAAGATTCGAAACCTTTGTGAAGTTTTTGATTCAAATAAGATAAGGAACTTGTTGAGCTGACGGGTAGAAACCAATGCTCTAGGAAATGGTTCATCTCTACACGTAGTGTAGCTTTCTAGAACAGGAAACGGTTCAATTCCGTCAAAGAAGCTGAAATGAAGTGACTCTTCAACATTAAGCAAAACAACCTTACAAAAACTGGATGGGGATGAATATCCAAAGCTGGGTACGCTTCAGTTCTCTCCAAGGTTGAAGCAATGTGATCTTTCACATCAAAACTGAATGATTCAGCTCTCCAAGAAGCCAAAAGGACATGTCTCCTTCCAAAAATACTTGTTACAGAATGAAGCGGCACAACCTCTCAAGGGTCACGACCTAAAGATGGTAGTCCTTAATACCTGAAGGTCAAGCTCAAGAGCAGGTACAAGGGAACGGCTCAACCTTTCAAGGGTCGTGACCTACAGATGAAAATCTCAAATTTTTGAAGGTCAGACCCCTGACCTGGAGATGGTAGTACTTGATACCTAAAAGTCAAGCTTCCGACCTATAGATGGCAATTTCTAATGCCTGAAGATCAGGCCCCTGACTTGCAAATGGTGATTTCTAATGCCTAAAGGTTGACTTGAGGCTTAGAGATGGTAACTTTTAATACCTAAAAGTCAGACTAGCAAGTCCTAGGGGACGAGTGGGCAGGGACCTCCCACCACCATCCTCCCAAGTCATGGACCTTGAGGTCACGACCTCCACATGAGCACAACAGAGGCCTCACTAGACCATGACCTATGACCTAGTGAGTCCCAATCCTACTAATGTACCTTCCATGCCGCTACCAAATGTGTGCAACTCTGCTTGAGGCTGAGAAATTGAAAGCCAGCTTGCAACTCTCCATTGGAGACGTGAAAGGAAAGGTACTCCAAAGCTAGCCGTTACAAGGAATCGACGAACCCGTGAGCAACTACAACTCCAAGATGGTAATTTAGGCATGATGACCTCTAAGCTCTGGGCCTAAAGGGGAGTAACGATGGGAGAAACGAGTACGACACGGACAAGTCAATGCAAACGGGTAGGACCCGGATAGATGTCAACCCAAATAGGCTCATGGCTCCAACCTTCAATACCTGAAAGTCAGACCCTCTGAAGTCATCAAAGGATAGGTAGGTAGCGACCTACTACTATCGACCTCCTAAATGAGCTCGAGAGAGGCATCACCAAACCTCGATCAACAACCTTGTAATTCCCAACTCGTCTCACATAACTTCCATGCCACGACTAGATGTGCATGAGTCCTAACATGTCCCATGAGCCTACTACCACTCGGCATGACCTCCTAGAAAAGATAGCCGAGACCCTTGATGTCCTCAGATAGGTTGTGAAGTTGGTCTAGAGGTCGATTAGCGAGCTTGCAGCTCTCAATAATGACCTGACTGACATGATATCTCAACCCAGGGAAACCCCACGATTCTAGGAGCAGTTGGCGGGATTCCACGATCCTACAACTATCCAAATTGCTTATTATCAAGTAATAGCAGAGCCCAAATTAAGGAGGTCATTAATCTCTTTCATATAACCGAATTATACACAGTCGACAAACAAGATAAGATACAACACACAATAGACAGTTTCTTTGAGAACTAATTACCCCTATTACTCTCAGACTGACTTAGGCATCGTAGCTCTTCCCCGGCATAGCCCACCTCCGATGACTAATCTCTACTTTCTTCTCAAGTTGCAGTCGATTGACATCATCATGATTTTGGGGTGATCCGGTGTTCACTTTGAGCCCCTCAGTAATCTTCCAAAAATATCCCCTATTGGAGAAGAATATGAGCATGCAATTTAAAATTTCAGTAAAATTGTTAAGAATGACATATAATTTTTAGAGATGAAAGAAGTGATAAGAAAAGACTTATAATAAAGAATAGAGGGGTATTGTTATTTTCAACCCCAAGGACATCATGCATGCCCAGTCATGACTTTAGTGTTAAAATTCTTTTATCATTAAAGTTAGATCATGTTATTTAGGAAATATTTATATTAACATTTTTTGACTCCAAAATATTCTTAAGCTAATTAAGTTGTCTAATGCAGTCCTTAAAAAAAAAAAGTTTAATTTTACCAAAGTTGATGTTTAATATAATTTATGTATTAAATTTGTAGATATATTTTTAGATATCGATAATAAATAAACAAATTAAATGTTTTAAAAATTTTACTTAATAATCATTAGTAGGTAAGATTTAATATTGCTCATCTCTTACATAATTTCTTTCTTTCTTTCTTTTTTTTCCAAAATTTCCGTTTTGCATCCAACCTCTAATGTTGTAGTGGTTGTGAGGTGGGGCCTTTACTATGGAAGTTGTGCCTCAGGAATTTAGACTTTATTTTAGTGAATCAATTTACATGGAAGTGAGAGAATCCAGCTCCAAGTAAAATAATTGATGTGAACAAGATATCACTTTAACAATATGGCGGCCGCTGCGCCGCCAGACACTTCCAACCCTCCGGAGGCCGCCCCTCCATGGGGAAAAGGCTCATTCTCTTCTCTTTTCAAGGGGCACGCTAGCAGTTCCGGTGAAATTCATCCAATTGCCCCGCTGAAGGTCTCACAGCAATTTAAAGGTGAACCAGCTTTCTTCTTCTCCAATGAGGAAGTCGCCACACTCTCCGCCAATTTCAAACTCTCTCTGGTTGGGAAATTTTCATATGGGAAGCCTACTCTTGACAACATTCGTAAAGCATTCTGGACGATCGGACTCAAAGGCAGCTGCACAATCAGGCTGTTAGACGCAAGGCATATCCTCATACAAGTTTCCCATGAAGAAGACTACTGCCGTCTATGGTTAAAAGGTGTATGGATGCTGAACGGAATTTCGATGCGGGTGTTAAAATGGATGCCTCAGTTCCATGTGAAGGAGGAGCCATCGACAGTTCCGGCCTGGATCTCGTTCCCCGACCTGCCTATACATTTCTTCACAAAAGAGGTTCTGCACTCTTTTGCTTCTGTTGTGGGAAAACCCGTCAAGATTGATGCTCCAACTGTGAACATATCTAGACCAAGTGTTGCTCGTGTTTGCGTTGAAATAGATCTCCTACAAACCCCTCCGAACAGAATTTGGATTAGTCAAGAAAATTCGGGGTTTTGGCAGCCCATCACATACGAGCACAAGCTGCGTTACTGTACCTTTTGTAAAAAGATTGGCCATCCTGAAGAATCATGCCATGAGAAACATCCAGAACTGAGAGTGAAAAAGAATCCGAATGTGCAAGCGGTTCCAAGGACTGATCATCGAAATGATACAGCAACGGGCTTGAAGATCTGGACGGCTAAGGACACTCCAACTCCGCAACTCCTAGAACCTCAGAAAACAGCAACGGTAGAGCCATTGGGAACTGAGGTACCTGGAAACCCACAACAACATGGAGAAGATCCAGCCGGCGACAGCAACCAGCTGGCCGAAACAACAACAGAGGAAACCAGGAAAACAGCACCAAATGAAGGAAAAGCAACAGCACATGCAGGCACCTCATTCGGTCCAAAGGAGAAGGGACACAAACCAGCTAGTGGGGAGCAGCAGACTGAAAAGGCACATGAAAAAGACAAACGATATGCCCAGCAGCCAACTGAGAAAGGCTGCCCAATTCCAGCTAGCGGCTCACCCAAGGCGGACAGGGGAAAAAAAAATGATAATGGAAAACAAATGGACAACGAAAAAGACAAGCAACCCAGCGGACAAACAAGAAAACGAACAGCAAGCCCACCGAGCGGAGATAAGGAACCGCCCACAGTGCAAATACCCGAGACAGTGAGAGAAACCCCAGCACAGAGGCCCATGGAACAGCTGGAACTAGTCGAGGATAGAATGACCCAACCCCATAGCGCTCAGCTGACTGTAGCAGCTCCAGTTCAGGCTGTTGTTCCACCAGCATATTGTGAATCTACGCTCCCAGGGGACGCACAATCAAGCTCGTCTGAAGATCCTTCATCCGGCCAAGATGCAGTGAATCCGATAAGTGGGTATCTCCTGGAGGCAATTCCATCCAGCAGTGAAGCACACTCAATTCCGCCTAAGGAGATTGTAAAGAAAAATGAAATCCCCCCTTCAAGCATCATCACAAGACAACAGTCTCGTCGTAGCCCATCCATCAGTCAACCGATATGAAGAATGTTTTAATTTGGAATTTACGAGGAATCAGCCACTCTCTGGAAAAGCTAAAATCTCATGTCGTACGCTACAAGCCCCAATTAGTGGCAGTGTTAGAACCTATGGTGTGTCCCTCTAAGCTTTCCTCTTATGCCTACAAGCTTCAGTTGCCTAACTCCTATTCCGATTTGAATGGGAAAATCTGGTTGTTCTGGTGTTCGAAATTGCAGGTCTCTGTGATGCAGGATTCTACCCAAATGGTCTCTTGTAAAATCGAGCAGTTTATGGGGATTGAGGAAGCGTGCGTAATGTCCTTTGTTTATGCGGCTTGCAACCACATTGATATCAGATCGCTATGGACGGAGATGGCTGAAGTTTCAGCAATAATTTCAGGGCCATGGCTGGTGGGTGGCGATTTTAATGTGGTTCGAAGGCTAGATGAATGCCTAGGCACTTCCCCATCACTAAGGCCTGTCCGGGAATTCAATGATTATTTGGAGCACTGTGGCTTTTTGGATTTGCCATATCTTGGTAGCTGTTATACATGGTACAAAAATACCTACCCCCCGTTATGGTGCAGACTGGACCGAATACTAGTCAACGAAAGCTAGCAAAGGGCATTTCACAGCACGAAAGTGGAACATCTTCCCCGATTCCCATAAGATTATTGTCCGCTACTGCTTTCTACCGAGGTGGCAGAAATTTCTGGTGCTCGGAATTTCCGTTTTCAATGCATGTGGACTCATCACAAGGATTTTCGAGGGGTGGTGGAAGAGTCTTGGCAGCAACCTCTATATGGCAATGGAATGCAACAACTGGCTGGGAAGCTGTGCCGACTAAAGGAAGTACTTAGAGAATGGAATAAAGTCTCTTTTGGCAATGTCA
>JAOXNR010052446.1:0-16544 GCA_028571225.1 Parsonsia alboflavescens | reverse complement strand
GATTTAACTTTGTCATTATAAGAAATTATTTTTCCAGTTTTTTATTTACCCATATTACTTTTAAAAAGACAGAAAAAAATTTTTCCAATCTAAACTCATGAATCATGAATTCATGACCTTTATTAAGTATCATTTTGACTATTGATTTATTATTGATTTTAATACTAATTTATAAATTAGGCTGAACGTAAATTCTATATTTTTTAATAATATTTTAAAACCTGCGTAATACTCCGGAAGACATTAATAATAGTTGTATTAAATATAAAATAATAAAATTGAAAATCTAAATATAAAGATAATTTAAGGTGTTACCCTCTACCTGTTCAAATTAATATCTTTTGTAAAATTAAAATTTGAAAAACATGAAATACTTTTTAAGTACTTGTTAGAAAAATTCACTTAAGTAATTGAATTCATATTAGTAAATATTATCAAATACAATAATGCTTCTATCATGCAGTATTCAATGATCAGGAAATCGATACTAAATTGATAAGAACAGATACCACACTTGAACTTAACCAAAAGTGTTGGTCAAAAAAAGTATGAATCTTTAGGTTTATAGTCGGCCAATTTTATACAAGATTCTCTCTCTTTGAGCTTCTTAATCTAGGAATGTGGGACAATAGTTTAGTCTGAAAAAAAAAACTTTTGAAATAAACCATTTAGATAATTTTGATTTTTTGTAAATATTTATATTTTGAAATATCTAGAGACTCTCTCTCATTATTATCTCTATCTTAAAATATTACATTTGTCTAGTAGCAAGAGGGAGAAAATAATCGATTTGGATATAATTAAATTGTCTTAAGCATTTTGAGAAAGATATTTGCCAATCTCTCGTGCTATGGGCACTACTTTTATATATTAAATATAGATAGATATAGAGTTGTTATTTTTCTCTTTTACTTTTGTTTTCAAGAATTCGCTTAACATACCATTTCAAAATTTTTTTTGTCAATTTATTATAATATATTATTTTTTTATTCTATCTGTTAAATAAACTAATATGATACTATTTTATTTATATTAGTTATTTGTATTATATAGTAATTTCATACAATAATAAGTTCAGTTTTAGTCATATTTTTTTGATTGATCAGAAATCTAAACTTCATAATCACAAAAAATTACTAGAAATAGAGTTAATATCATGTCGGCAGATGGCCCACATATCAGATATTAAACAAATAAGACCATATACTACACTTAATCTTAGCCAAAAGGTCAAGAAAGATATGAGTTCCCTTGTATTGGGCTTCCTTCTTTTATACAATTTTCAATCTCCTCTTGTTTCATAAACTGTCGATGTGCGAAAAGGTTTTTCAGACATTTCTGTGTTAGAGAAAATAATCATGCTATGGGCACTACTTAACATAATGTATATAACAATTATTAAAATTTAATTTTGAATTATTCAATTTAAGTATACTTAGTTGATTTAATAATATTTGGAAAGATAAAAGAGGTTTTTTTTCTCTTTTTTAAAATCCCCCTTAACATACCATTTCATTTTTATTTTTATTTTTATTTTTTGTAAATTTATTATAATATATTAGTTAGGAAATCTAAACATTAGAATCCAAAAAAAAAAAAAAAACCTAAAAATAGTGTTAATATCATGTGGGCCTATGGCCCACGTATCATATATTAAACTGATATGAACATATATACTATACTTGATCCTAGCCAAAAGGCAGAGAAAGGTATGAGTTCTCTTGCGTTGGACCTCCTCCTTTTATACAATCTTTAATCTCCTCTTGTGTCATAGACTGCCAATGTGAGAAAAGCTTATGAGGTTTTCAAACATTTCTGTGTTATTATTATTATTATTTTGCTGGAACTCTCTCTTATTATTATCTCTTTTCCTCAAATATTTTAACAATAGTTCGGTCTCAAAACAAAAATATATATATTTTTGAAATAAATCATTCACATAATGATAATTTTTGTAAATATTTATATTTTGAAATATCATGAGATTTTTTCTCGTTATTATCTCTTTTCTTGAAATATTTTAACATTTATCTAGCCTTTAGAGAGAGAAAATAATCGATTTGAACATAATTAAACTTTATTCCAAATATTTAGAAAATTACATTTGTTAGCCTCTTGTGCTATGAGCACTACTTTTATATAACAAGAATGACGTTCAATTAACTCTTAATCTAAATTATCTAATGGTTTTTTTCAGAGGAATTTAATGCTTGATGTCTAAAATTTCACTGTATCTCACCATTAATAAAACTAATGTTAAACATACACGGGGGGCATGGTGGGTGTACAACATCTCGACTGTACTTTAAAATCATTAAAATCACTAAATATAAATATTAAATAATATTATATTACTACATATATATATACTTATATTAAATATAAAAAATCATGAAATCATGAAATTTTATTAATATAAAAATATGTAATTACAAATTTCAAAAATCACAATTCTCTCCCTCAATATATATATATCAGATTTGCTAAGGCGCATTCCGGATGCGAGCTCCAACCGTTACCGTAACGGAATTCTTGCTCCGCTTGGTTGGCTGCATAAGCACTGTAGCAAGAATTCCATTACGGTAACGGTTGGAGCGCGCCTTAGCAAAATCGATATAAATATAAATATATATATATATATTTATATAAATATAGAGAGAGATAGATAGATATTGACATTAGATTGTGTTTATCCCTAATTTTTATTGATTTTTATTTATCGTGATTGACAAATGTTATCGTTGAATTTAAATCGTATTAATCATAAATTAAAGTAAATAATAATAACCTATTGTAACAGTTATTTCATTGTATTATAGACAATGAATATGTAAAGGCAACTTTTCGTATGATTCTGTTTATAACTTAATTATTTTATAATTTATTACATGTAATTACAAAATTTTAGAAAAATTGATAAATAAGATTTATAAAGTATATGGCTATAACATATATTTGAATTAACGTACACTATTTAATCATGAGTTTTTATATTATTTATTATACTTATTAATTTATTATATTCAATATTGATTTGATTATTTTATATCTATGGGAATTCAATTTATTTGTTTTAACAATTGATTAAATATCATTTTAAAATATTAAGGTACAAAAAAAAATGGAATTAATAGATAATATATTTATAAATTTTTTTTAAATAATGAGTTAAAATATTTTATTAAGTATATTTAATCATTATCATAATTGGATTAGAAAATTTAAAAATTATATGAACTAATACAAATTAGATTAATTTAATATTAATTAAATTAAAAACATATTTTTAATTTTTATTTTAAGAAATATTCATTTAGACAGGTGACAGTAACAAGTTGAATTACTTTTTTAATTATAATTTTATTTTATAATTTAATTATATTTATAACTAACTATGATGACATTGCACGCATCACACATTTATTACCCTAAGATATAATGGGAAGAACTCGACATGTCACATGCATCATTTCAGGCCTCCTCATTATATTAAAAAAATATATAGCATTAAATAAGTAAATGAGGGAAATAAGTTAACGTAACCTATCACCTATTAAATTAAAAACTTTTTTAAAGTTCAAAAAATCTAAAATCAAAATAATAATAATGATAGAGATTTATTATACTGTTATATTATTTAAATGTAAAATGTAATTGATGGGTGAAACGGGTAGGATCTGGACAGTTGTCAACACAACTGGGCTAAAGGTCTCATACCTCTAATATTTGAGAGTCAGACTCACAGAGTAAACGGGGACATGCGGGTAGCGACCGGCTACCACTGACCTAGAGGTAACCTACCTTCTAAATGAGTTAGAGCAAAGGTCTTGCCAGACCCCGACCTCTGACCTGGCAAGTTTCGGTCCAACTCATAAATCTTCCATGCCACGATCAACAATGCACGACTCCTAATTACTCCCAGGAGCTAAGGATCACTCGGCGCGACCACTAGAAGAAATGTTCGAGACTCTGGGCATCCATGGGGAGGTCGAGAAGTTGGTCTGAAGGTCAGTTAGAGAGTTCAGAGCTCTCAATTGAGACGTGAATGCCAAGATCTCTCGTCCCAGGGAAACTCCATGATTTTAGGAGCAATTGGCGGGATTCAGCAAAATCCCACACTTATCCTAATGGCCTACTATTACGTACTGGGAGCAAAAATCTAGGAGGTAACTGACGCAGAGCTAGTTGTTGATCAAGGTGGTTCGGATGCGGGGCAAGTGTCGGCTCAACAAGTTTCAGTTCCACAATCGACTCCACGACGTTTAGAACATTTGAAGAAAAAGTCGTGAGCTGTTTTAAACATCGTATTGACGTTGGACACATTTCCCGAGGCGACTGAAATGAGCTTGGATCGAGCTCAAATTTGACTAGGTGACCCGGAACGGCCCAACGAACCAAAGCCACTACCATGCCGTGATGCAAGGCATTTTTCGGCAATCGGGAGTTGTTTCGATGGCGTTTTAGACAATTTTCTGTTTTCAGTAGCATTGTCATAATTTTACAGTTTTTAGTGACAGTTTCGTAATTTACTGTTTTTCTAGAGGTTTTTTTACAATTTCTTTACTTTTCGTTTCCGATTAGGGTTAGGCTTTGTTTTTGGCTTTAAGAATTGCTTTTGGCTGGTTGTTTTTAGACAGTTTTAATGAATTAAAGTTGCCACTTTTCGGCTTTTCGATTTTCGACAATTTTGAAAATTGTTTTTCACTTGATTTTAATTTTCGTAGTCTAACTACTTGTGTTGAAGTTTGATTAGAAGGAAAATTGAATCAGGTTTTTTTTGTCGTTTCTTGTTTTGCAAGTTTTTGAATAAGAACGAATCTTTAGATTCTGTTTCCAACTGCATCAGTTGGTATCAGAGCCCAGATCCGTCTAGATCAATCAGTTCCTCGCCATGGCAGGAAGCAACCTCGAACAGAACATTGCTGTGTTAATCGAAGCCATGCAACAGGATCGGGAAGAGTCTAGGCGCGACAGGGAAGAGTTGCGAAGAGAGACGTGGCTAGAGAGGGAGAGCCGTGAACACCAGATATAGGAATTGACATAGATGGTGCAGCGGCTGGAGATTGGCCGACAACCAAAACAGCCCGAACCTGAAGGTTTGCGTTAAGGGGTAGACGAAGATGTTGAAGACAATTTCGGCCGGCCGCCGCATGAACAACCTAGGGTTCAACCGAGGGGAATGAGGGGTTGCTACCAACCACCAAGAGACAACGAACGAGAACCAGTCGTTCCTCGTTGGGATCTAGGGTTTAAGATGGAGATTCCGGCATTCTCAGGAGGGTTGGCGCCTGAAGAGTTCCTAGATTGGATGAGCTCCGTGGATGAACTTTTTTTGTTGAAGTAGGTTCCGGCGGAAAAGAAAGTATCTTTGGTGGCAATGAGGTTCAAGGACAGGGCTGCCACATGGTGGCAATCTTTCAGATATCAGAGATACCTAGATGGTCTTCCAATTTTGGACAATTGGGGGGAGTTTAAGAGAGAGATGCTCAAGGAGTTTCTGCCCTTCAATTACCGACAGACTATGTTCTAAAATCTTCAGAGCTTGACGCAGGGTTCTCGGAGCATCGAAAAATACACGCTTGAGTTTTACCCGATGGTGGCGAGGAACCAATTGCACGAAACTCAGGAACAGATCGTGGCACGTTATCTCCATGGGCTACGACCTGTTATTCAAGATGCTTTACAGGTCCATACCTTTAACACTATCACGGACGCGTAGACAAAGGCACAAGTTGTGGAGAAGAGTCTAGAGAGGGCTAGCGGCAGAAGTGTTGGATTTGGAAGAGGCTTTCCTCCTCCTCGTGTTTCTCCGGCATGTAGCTCTTCAACAACACGAGTGGGTAGCTCTTCAGCCCAAAATCAGTTCGGAAGAGGCAGCGTACAACTCGGCCAAGGGTCGGTCAGGTAATGCTCCGAATAAGTCTTCCACCAGTAATAAAGCTAATGTGAAGTGCCACAGATGTCAACAGCTAGGGCACTATGCAATGAGTGTTCAAGGATAAGGTCGCAATTACTGATTCAGGAGGGCACCGAAGAGTATGTTGGTGATGATGTGTGTGAAAAGAAGGATACGTGTTGTGTCGCACCTGAGGATATCCGAGGAGATAGTTTGGTTTTGAGGAGGATTTGTTTAGCGCCCAAAGCAGAAGAAGATTGGAAATGGAGAAACATCTTCGCAACCCAGTGCACAATTAAAGGGAAGGTATGACATGTGATTATTGATACAGGAAGCTGTGAGAATATAATCTCACAAACGGCAACGCAGAAGCTTCAGTTGAAGACAAAACCTCATCCAATGCCATACCAGTTGGGGTGGTTAAATAATGATATCGAGGTTAGGGTTTCAGAGCGGTGTCGGGTGGAATTCTCATTTGGACCTCAGTATTCTAGCACCATCTACTGTGATGTTGTCCCGATGGATGCCTCTCATTTGCTACTCGGCAGGCCATGGAAATACGACAATCATGTGACGTATGATGGATTCATGCACTGTTATACTATCAACCGAGGGCCAAAGAAAGTGGTACTTCAGCCCATGCGAGAAGGAATGGTTGATAGTAAGAAGACAATTATTTGCCTGCCACGAAAGGAGTTTGAAGAAGAGGTAACTGAGTCCGAGTTTTATTTTGCTTTAGTTGCGACTGATTTGTTGACATCGGACAATAGTGAGGCCGAGTTGGAGATTCCAGAACAAGTTCAAAAGCTGTTGACTGAATTTCCAGACTTGTTGCCGGATGAGTTACTAGTTGGGTTGCCTCCGTTGAGAGATATCCAGCATCAGATAGATCTAATGCCGGGTTCTATCCTCCCGAACAAGGCACAGTACCGAATGTTCCCACAGCAACATGAGGAGCTAAAGCGACAAGTTACGGAGTTACTAGATAGATGATTTATCCGGGAGAGCATCAGTTCCTGTGCGGTGCCTGCTTTGTAGGTACCGAAGAAGGATGACACATGGAGGATGTGCATGGACAGCCGTGCCATCAATTGTATTACGATCAAGTATCGGTTTCCGATTCCACGATTAGATGACATGTTGGACCAGCTCAGTGGAGGGACTATCTATTCAAAGATAGACTTGAAAAGTGGCTACCATCAACTCCGAATCAAACCTGGAGACGAGTGGAAGACGACTTTCAAGACGAAGGAAGGGCTCTTCGAGTGGCTGGTCATGCCTTTCGGTCTCTCGAATGCACCAAGCACATTCATGAGGGTCATGAATCAGGTACTGCATCCTTTCCTCAATGACTTTGTGGTAGTTTACTTTGATGATAAACTTGTGTATAGTCGAGAGAGGGAAGAACATCTGCAGCACCTACGGCTAGTTTTAGCTACCTTGCGAGATCACAGTTTGTTTGCCAAGCAGAAGAAATGCAGTTGGATGGTTGACAGGATTGTATTCTTGGGGTATGTAGTTTCGGCAAATGGGATTCAATAGGATGATGCCAAGATTTGGACGATCCGTGACTGGCCAATACCAAAGAGTGCAACAGAGGTTCGATCCTTTCATGGATTAGCAAGTTTCTATCGTCGGTTTATTAGGGATTTCAGTGTGTTGATGGCATCCCTGACTGATCTTTACAACGCCAAAGTGTTTGAATGGACAGAGGTGGCTCAAGAGGCATTAGATGTGATAAAGGAAAATTTGACGAGTGCCCCAATACTTGCCCTACAAAATTTTGATAAGGTATTCGAAGTGGATTGCGATGCTTTGAAGGTGGGAATAGGAGCAGTTCTGAGCCAGGAGGGATGGCCAGTAGCCTATTTTGGAGAAAAACTTGGAGGGCCGAAGTTGAACTACTCAACGTATGATGTCGAGTTCTATGCCATAGTTCGAGCTCTTCAACATTGGCGGCACTATTTGATACAGCTGGAGTTTGTGTTGTATTCAGACCACCAGGTTTTGAAGTTCCTTCAAGGCAGTATCGACTTAGTGATAGGCATGCCAAGTGGTGTCAGCACTTCAGGAGTTTACATTCACCTTGAAACATAAGTCAGGCGTCGCAAATAAGGTTTAGTTGACGACGGTCGTTGCTTAACATGATGCAAGTTGTCACCTTGGGCTTTGAGTGATTGAGAGAGTTGCTACGGGATGACGTCGATTTCGGTCCTATTGTGAAGGCCGTGGAGCAGCAGGAACAGTGTGATTACTTGCTTCATGATGGCTATCTTTTCTGAGGTGACTGCTTATGTATTCCTGATACATTGTTGAGATTATTGATCGTTCAAGAATTGCACTCGCAAGGGCACTTCAGCAAAGACAAGACAGCAGACTTGATCAAGGAGAAATTTTACTAGCCAAGAATTGACAAGAGTGCCCAGGATTACGTTAAGCGATGTCGAGTTTGTCAAGTGTCAAAAGGAGGGGGCACTAATCAGGGTCTTTATACACCTTTACCCATTCCGGATGAGCCATGCACAGATGTGTCAATCGATTTCGTATTGGGTTTGCCGCGAACGCAGAAGGGGTTTGACAGCATCATGGTCGTGTTGGATAGGTTTAGGAAAATGGCTATCTTCATTGCTTGTAGGAATTCTATGGATGCGAGCAAAATTGCTGACTTGTACTTTGGGGATGTAGTGTGACGATTTGGATTGCCACGGAGTATCCTGTTTGATCGGGATACGAAGTTCATGAGCCATTTCTGGCTAGAGCTTTGGAAGCGCATGGAGACTACTCTAAAGTTTAGCAGTCCATACCATCAACAGACAGATGGCTAGACGAAAGTGGTGAATCGTACCTTGGGGAATATGTTATGGGCGCAGGTCAAATTGTTTGGGACTTGGCATTCTGTACTTGCGAAGATTGCGTTTGAATTCAACTACTCTGTGAACAGGTCCACCAAGTTTTCCCCTTTTCAGATTGTTTTGGGGTGAAATCCGAGAAGTCCTCTAGACATTGCTATTCCTGATCATGGTTCGGGTCCAAGAAAGGTGGAGGATCGCCTGGTTGATCTACAGTCCATTCATGCAACTGTCAAAGCGAACTTGGAGGAAGTTTATGCTCAGTACAAGTTGCATGCGGATCAGTCAAAGCGAGATGTCCAGTTTGAGGTAGGTGATCTGGCTTGGGTTACTTTGTACAAGGAACGGTATCCTGCTGGTGAATATCCCAAGCTCAAGGACCGGAAGGTTGGACCATGCCAAATCTTGGAGAAACTTGGCGTCAATGCTTACCAAGTTGAGTTACAGGACGAGTTCAGCATCTTCAATGTTTTTAATGTGCAGCCTCTCACGGCTTTCCATGGAGATAATCCAAGCTTGAGAATAAGCTCCATTCAGGAGGGGGAGCCTAATGCAGAGCTAGTTGCTGATCAAGGTGGTTCGAATGCGGGGCAAGCGTCGGCTCACCAAGTTTCTGTTCCACAATCGGCTCCACGACGTTTAGAACGTTTGAAGAGGAAGTCATGAGCTGTTTTAAACATCGTATTGATGTTGGGCACGTTTCTCGAGGTGACTAAAACGAGCTCGGATCGAGCTTAAATATGACTGGGTGACCCGGAACGGCCCAACAAACCAAAATCACAGCCAAGCTGTGGTGCAAGGCTTTTTTCGGCCATCCGGAGTCATTTTGATGGAGTTTTGGATAATTTTCTATTTTCAGTGGCATTGTCATAATTTTACAGTTTTTAGTGACAGTTTCATAATTTACTGTTTTTCTAGAGGTTTTTTTGCAATTTCTTTACTTTTTGTTTCCGATTAGGGTTAGGCTTTGTTTTTGGTTTTAAGAATTGTTTTCGGCTAGTTGTTTTTCGACAATCTTTGGAAATTGATTTTCGCTTGATTTTAATTTCGTCTTTTAACAACATGCATTGAAGTTTGATTAGAAGGAAAATTGAATCAGGTTTTTTTTGTCGTTTCTTGTTTTGCAAGTTTCTGAACTAGAACGAAATTTCAGATTCTGTTTCCGACTACGTCAGTAACAGACTTTCTCTTTCTACTTAATAAAAAACACACACTCAGTCTAAGGAATAGAGGGTGATTTTTGGAAGTTAGGCTAAACTCAATAGTTTTTTTGAGAAGGATCTTTACCCTTGATTATCCCTCGAAGTACTAACTTATCCATCGAAGCTCTTCCTCGGGCGTTAGCCCACTTTGATGACCGTTTCCTTCATTTCTCAGGTTGCTGATCGTGGAGCTTCATCAGGATCTGTAGGGTGACCCGATACTCACTTTTGAGCCCCATTAGTAATATTAGGATATATAAATTAAATCTTTATTTTATTTTGTTTTATATTTTAGTTAGATACCTTAGTTATATATATAGACAAATAAAAAGATATTTTTAATTATGAATATTTTATATAAGAGAATTAATTTTTATTTTCTTCTCAAATAAACCTTTTGTTAACGTCTAAACAAGGGAGATGATTGGAGACTTAAAATGAGTTAAAAGGGTAAAAAAAAGAAGAAGAAATAAATTATGAACTGAAATTGATTTGTTTTTACATTAGATCTCTATATCAATTATGAAATGAATGGATTATTATTATTATTATTATTATTTTTAAACCTTAACAATTGATTATTGTTTTCCTGTTTTTTTTTTATTTTTTAATCATCAGTGTAATATGCGGATTTTTTTCTTGTTATATACTAAAATATTTTAATACCTTTTAAAGGAAAAAAAATTATAATAACTTTTTTCTAACTTTTTAATTGTTTATGAAAGGTTATATCTATTTAATATAAAATAAAAATATTCCATCAATATTTTTAAAAAATATACATATGTATATTTATGTGTGAAGTCATATAAAGAATGTGTTAACTGAATAAAGATACAAATTATTTTAAAACATGAAAGATTATATTCTTGATTTATTATCCATGTAATGCAAGGATTTTTTTCCCATAAAATATACTTAATTTATTATCCTAGTTTATTTTGGTTTATTATAAATTTTTATAAGGTTTAAAATTAATTATTAAATTTTTTTAAAATTTTTAACCAATCCCCACTTGACACTTGGCAACTAGCTAGTTGCATTACTTTTTTATATATAGTATAGATGAGTTTGCGATATTATTATTTTGGATGTTCGATAGTATTGAGGTTGGATGTTAAAATTATTGTTATAAAAAAGTTAAATATGAATAAGATATTAAATGAATAGTAAGATTTTTAGTTGTGAAAAATTAAGTGAAGGAAAACATAAAACAAATCTATATCTATATTATTTTATATTATTAGAAGAAAGGCAGCTTTATTGTAAAATTGTAAAGTGTTCAAAGTACAATAATATGAAAAAAAGAAGAAAAAAAAAATAAAAACAAAGAGAGAAAGGAAATGGAAATTGAAAAGATAAAAAACAAAAAAAATTAATTAGGGGGAAAGGAGAAGCAACAAACATGAGGATGAAAGAGCTAGGGCTCTAAAGCGGGAAACTGAAGCAAAGAAGAAGCTTTTTAGAGAGAAGTTTCTTCATACTAAAAAGCAATATGAATTTGATGTTTTATAAAAAGATTTTTATACTTAAAAATTTTAAAAAAATTTATATCTATCTCCATAGTCAAGTAAAAAAAAAGGGATTATTTGAATTATTACTTATTAAAAGTTAAAAGAATAAGAAGATTCATATTTTATCCATTTATTTTATAAAAAATAGTATTTTCTCATTTATTATTCATCACTAGGTTTTTTTTCTTCTAAACATTGTCTCTTCTTATTTAATTTCCCATTCATTTACAAAATAAATGATAATAATATTTTAAATTAAATAAATATTTGATTATATATTAAAATTCTAATTATCTCCCAACTAAAATAACTTAAATACTAAAGCTATTAAAAAACTATTTGTTGTAAATATGTGATCAAAGTTATGCCTAGTGTAAACGAGTCGAGTTGAGTCCGAATAATGCTCGAGCTTGGCTCGTTTATATTCTATTAGGCTTTGATTTGGGCTCTCGCTCTCAAGAGCCTAAAACTCGTAAAGAATAAGAAAAGTTCAAGCTCAAATTCGGGCTCATTTAAAAAAATAAAAAATTCAAATTTAAGCTCGACTAAAAGTCAAATTCATTTATTAAAATTAAATTTTAAAATAATCATATTTAAAATTCAAAATAAAATTATAATATGCCAATATTTTTTTGGACCAAACCATAAAAAGTATCAATCCTATCAACGGTTCAATCAATACTGAACCAGCTGGCCATGTCTCATTGATTGTGAATTTTGCACTAGTGGGTTACACTTCCTCTTCTAAATATAGAAGAAACCAGGCTTCTCAAAATTAAAATTCTCCAATGTGGGACAAATAATCAAGAGAAAAGAAGAAGCTCCAAGGAGCAGCCCAGTGGTGTGGCATGTGACCTGTGTGGGACCGGTGAAAGGAAGAAAACCCAGATCATTGCAGCTGCACACGTCTCATGTCATCTTGGGTCTCTCTCCATCTCCATATAGGAATAGCAAATAGTATGAGCCCCATACTTCTAACTCATTATGGTGATATCAACTAGGGGTTTAGGACTTTGTTGGCAGATTGTTTTATTACAAAAAAATATATATTTAATAGTTATATTTTATAATATTATATATATTATATATAATATTATGTTATATGTATATTTTTTAAGATATTAAATAATGTTTTCAATTCGATTCGGATAATCGATTAGAAAATATAATGAAATTAATAGATCCAATAATATCGATTTTCTTATGATTCCATTCAATCAATCTGTTCAAGTAATTGGGCTTGGTGTTTGAGAAAGATTGGTTTGGTTATCTGGTTGTGGATTGGAAGATGAGTTTCGTGTGTTCATCATCTTGATTCGACCTGCTCTGATACCAAATTGATACAAATTGAGAGATTACGAGTAAAATAAAGTGTTTTTATTACTTAAAAAATAAATGGGCAACTGGTCTCTCTTTTTTTTTCTTAAAGATGTCTTAAAATTTAGGAATATTATATTAATGTTATTAACATAATATAAAAAATCTTTGTATATTAAAATGTAAAATTTATTTTATAAAAAAATATATTATATATTTAAGTAAAAATTTATATAATAAATATATTATATTATATAATATATAAATAAATTATTATAATATATATTAAAGTTCTTTTAGGCTCGCGAGCCTAAATGAACGAATATATAAGGGTTCGACTCGACTCCTTTAATAAGAGAGCCGAGCTCGAGCTGAGTCAGAGCCCATTTAAAACGAGCTAAATTCGAGCTTTTACCGAATCGAGCTCGAACAGTTCCTGAATAATCTCGTCTCATTTACACCCCTACTTGAAAATGATAAGGTCACTTCATATGCCCCATGTGATGTCTTCAATGACATCATGAATCTTGGAGACTAAGTCACTTGTAAGACTTTGAGGCTAAGTCTCGTTCCCTATAAATATAGAGCTTTTGACCGTTTGTGTAGAGATTGAAAAGTCAACAATATAAAAAGTTCACTCATGTTTGTGGTTATTCCTCATTTTTTTATTTCTCCAAGTTGTTCCTATCTTTCTATCTTTATATTTCTTCAACAAATTTATAACACGTTATTCTAACTGATTGAGAAGTTCTCTCTATTCAAGATTTATGGTTTGAAAATTTTATGTTTTTTCATCTATTTGTTGATTCATATTATTAGTTTATGACTAAACTCTTTTTTATTCATGTTATTATTATGATTTTTAATTCTACACTGATAATTATATACTTAATTTATACTTGTTTTATACTATTAGATATTCATGTCATTTACTAATTCATTATTAGTTTACATCATGATTAATATTGCAAAACTAGAATTTATGGACTTGGATATTCCGGGTAGAATTTTTTTATCATGGGTGCTAGATGTTGAAATATGCATAGTTTCAATTCGAATTTGGCCATGGATATTTCGAACAAAACATTTTATCATGGATGCTAGATGCTGAGAATAAATGGGTCTAGAGGACACCATTAAAGAGAGAAATGATGCCTCTAATTAAAAAAGGGCAAGAGTTATGATTTTATTCGTGGACATTTTCATGAAAGTTTTGAAAATGAATATCTTATTATCAAAGATCTTGAAGATCTTTGGAACAACCATAAGGAATGCTACGACCACCAACAAATTGTGGTATTGTCTAAAGAATTGAGATGATAGGATGCATTTAAGGCTATGAGATTTTATTAAGTGTACGCAATTCTGATGCACTTATAATTGACAAACTTGGAATAGGCTGAAATTTGGTGGGCTATTTGGAAACGGTCCACTAATTTAGATGGCTGGAAGTTGTTTAGATGGTTTTTCAGGCCTTTTAAGTTTTTAGGCACTCTTTTATTCTAATAGCATTTTCGTTATTTTGCCTTTCCTATTGCTATTAGGTTTAGGGTTAACACCTTTTTTGTTTCCTATTACTATTAGGTTTAAGGTTAACACAATATATAAGTTGTTTTAGGATCTCGTTATAAGCGAACTATTCTTATTTTTAATTTTGATAATCATATCAAGAGAACGATTAGTTCCTTTATTGAATTCTAATTCCTGTTTAGCTAGTTTTCTATTAGTTTGGGGATCAATTGGTATCAGAGCACAGGTTGCTTGAATCAATGGCTGAATGAAATCGTGTTGGTAATGGACGGCAGGCTCATGGCGGCTGGGGACGTGGAGTCGTTCCTGAAGCACATGAAGAACCTCATTTAGGAGACCTGCGAGCCATAGAAATTGACGAACAGATAAGACGAATCCAAGATTTGGAGCGACAACTTGAGGAGGCAAGATTGGAAGTTCAGTCTAAAGAAAAAGGTGAATCTGAAGATCCATTCGATGATGAAGAAGAGGATGTCAACCCTTACGAGGTTTTGAACCAGGGACGGAATCGAGGAGTGCGACCTGGATATCAGCCCTTATTTCATAATTTCGGGATGAAGATCAAGATTCCTGAGTTTCACAGTAGCACTCACCCTGATGAGTTTATTAACTGGTTACATATAGTAGAGAGAGTCTTTGATATTAAGGATCTAATTGAAGAACAGAAAGTTAAGTTAGTGGCTATTAAGCTATGGAAACATGCCCTGATACGGTGGGAGCATGTGAAAAAGAGAAGAGAAATAAAAAGTGAATCATTGGGAAAAGATGAAGAAATTGTTGCAGAAAAAAATTTTACCGATTCATTATAGGTAGGATGCGTTTATTGAGTATCACATTGTTCAGCAACGAGATTTAACTATCGAGTAGTACACCGAGGAATTTGATCAATTATAGATGCATTGTGGTGTGGCCGTTGGGATGGGTAAGTGACGTAGGTGGATGTGGTGGGTTGAGGAATAAGAAATTCAGGAAGAAATCTGAACAGTAATTGGTGAACAGTTCCGATGAACAGTAACTCAAACTTTGGATTATCCGTCGAAATTTGAGGCTTTTCGATAATCTAACTTCTGAACTCGTCAGAGGTCAAGACTACGAAAATAGAATTCTTCTAATATAATCAAACTTCAATATAAAGTAGTTAAAGGATGAAGAAAGAAAGAACAACACCTTGAGTTCAAAAGGAAAGAGATAAAACTCTGAAAATATTATTGATAATAGATTCTCCTTATAGCTCTTAGGCATTCATACTTATTTATAATACTAGAAGTTCTATATTCCCAATCTGACTAGGAAGTCGAATCCAAGTAAACTACTAAAGCTAAGTGTTGTTTTCCTAATCATACTAGGAAATAAAAAAAATAAAAAAAATAAGGAAGAAAACAATAAAAAAATAAAACAAGTTTCTAAATAAAATTCTATCTAATAAAAGAAGTAAAATTATTAAACAATCATAATCTTGCTCGTCTAATTGTACTGCATCAGACTCCCTCTCTTAAAGAGAGCTTGTCCTCAAGCTTGCGTGTCTCCATAGAAGCAAGAAAAATGTTGCACATTGAACGCAATGGAGATATTGTAACCATCTGATAGCTTGAGCTTGTAAGCATTGCATCCCAACTTCTCTAGGATCTGACAAGGACCAAATCACCAACATCAAATGGAACATCAGGTCGAGTCTTGTCAACATATTCCTTGTATGCCGCATACGATCCAATCCCAAATCTATAACAGACTCTTTTCTTTTTGTTCTTCATTTCCTTGGAGAGCGCAACAGGGAAAACCTGTTTTTCTGACTCTGCTGTTTTCCTCTCAGATCTTTCAAGGGTATTGAAGGTAACCGTTTGTGTTCTCCTCTCTTCATTAGCCGATTGTTTTGGAGAACCATTTGAAGGATTAAGTACAGACACGAGTGCTGTTGAAGCGGAAGCAGAAGAAAGATTGGGATCCTGCAAAACATATATGACAAACTCTGAACTCCCTAACACTCTTGGACTCTGATCGAGTGGACTTGTCACCCTAGCTATATGAGATACTGGCACAGGGATAGGTTCTGTCACAGGAGGAACATCAACAACAGCAGATCTTCTAGACTCTGAAAAGGATTTTGCAACTGATGTGGTTGGAATGGATCTTGAGTTCATATCAAGGGGTTCCACCCTTGAAAGCTCATAAGTGACATGAGGACCCTCATACTCTAGCACTATAGAATAGTCCAAAATGGTCCCTTTTTTAGGTAGAG
>JAOXNR010052445.1:0-16546 GCA_028571225.1 Parsonsia alboflavescens | reverse complement strand
AGAACTCAAAAGCCCTTAACATGCACAAATTTCATTACATAATTATGAAATTGATTTTGTTTATTTTTCAATTCAGTATATTAAGTTTTTAATTTTATCAATTTAGTCCCAAAAATTTTTAGAATAAAAACCGGCCGGTTCAATACCAAACTGGCTGGTTCACCGGTTGAATCGGCCAGTTTTCACTGGTTTGCTAAAATACCACCGGTTTTTGAAATACTATTTTTTTTTCCTTGAACCGAACTGGTCAACTGGCCGGTTCCCAATTTGATCGGTTGGACCGGCCGGTCCGGTCCGGTCCGGTCCACCAAACATTGGTTGTAACCATCATCATACTCCATATGTTCATATCTCCTCCTTGTTGGCTCCTCCTTCCCACCCCTTCACATGGCACATAATTCTTAGAAGAACTAGGATTTGATGTCTCCTTTCTTTACTCATAATAAGATGATTGAGATGAAAATTTATCCATGACGTACCTTCAAAATGAACACACAAAAATTGGAGAATTTGTATATCCTCACCATCCACTCATATATCACTCATAGAATTGGCTTTTTCTCGCTCTAATGTGCTCACCCCCAGTAAGCCTTTTACCTCTTTTAGCTCTTCTTCAAGTTCTTAATGCAACTTCAAGAGTAGACAATTACACAACAAGGTAATCAATTCAAACATCAAGAACTCAAAACAAATAGTTCATATCTTCCAACATATAAGATTCAAAGATATAAGAGTTTCAAAGATGATGGTCATTGATCACAAGACAATTGTTCAAACACTTAGAATTCAAAGAAAATAGATAATTGGCATTTCTTCAAACACCTTCAAGTCATGAATTTGTGATCTCAATGTTCAGCAATTGGATGTAATCAAGTGTCCCAATATCAAATTTCCAATAGAAAAATAGGAAACCAAAGATAGTATATCTCAATTCAAGCTCTACCCATCAATTTGATCAACATATCAATTGAATTCAACTTCAAAATTGCACCTCAAATTCAATTTCGAATTTTCTGGAATTTTTTGCCAGAATTTTTTTTTTAAAATTTTTTTTCTGGTTTGGAGATTTGTGATCTCTTTTTTTTTGTGCTTTTATCTATTTTTGTAGAGATGGTAGAAGAAGTAGAATCACCAAACAAATTGAATTGGCCTTGATTTTTGGTCTTGGATACAATTCCACAACTCACAATGGATCACAAGAGAAGAAGTAGGATTAATGTAAAAGAACAAACACAAAAAACATTCATAGATCTCATATTTTCAAAGAAACAAATAAGATCTATTCACTAAACAAGAAAGCTATTAAAGATAGGCAAACCTCTTGATGAAAAACTTAGGCTTTGATACTAAAAGATGTGATTCTTGAACTTGAAAGGAATTCTTCATTCATCAATTCAAACCCAAAACCACTCCCTAATTGAAATCTACCCAAGACTTCATTAAGAGGTTCAAGCTAGAAGACTAATGACCATAATGTCTTCCAATATCATCTACTAGTTTGGATTTCTTCAATCCAATTCAATTACTTTAGCCAAGTATTGAAGAATTTCAAGAGTTTCACTAAGAACCCAGAAGAGCTTTAGATGAACACTCAAGAAAAGTTAAGTTTTTAATCCTAAAGGACTCGCTCAATTTGCTAAAATTTTGTTTGTAGAATAGTTGTCTTGCAAATTACAAGAAGAGAACTATTTACAGTCTCAATACTAATAAACCCTAAAAATGATTAAAGACTTGTTTAACCTTTTAATATAGCTGAAAATACATAGAAAAGTCTTCAAAAATAATTGAAATTGTCAACGAATGGTCAAGAAAGCATTTGAGACAAAACAGGGGGAAGGAAATTTGAAGCTGTTTGGCACCGGATGACAAACCGAATAGGGCATCGAATCCTCTTTGGAAGCATCCTGTGCTGTCTTGGAAATCAGCCGGAGTCGGATCCCTTTTTACAATGTTTCGAATCTTCTTTGAGTCATATTTTCAGCAGGTGCTTGATCCAATTCAAGGCTTGAAATGTCTTCTATTATCCACAAGTTAAGTTCTTTCTTTGTTTGCTCTTCATCCATCAATGGTTGTTCATCAAATCTTGTTGAGAAATCAAGCATCTCTTCCTTCCTTTGAACAAAGGTGATCATTGCTTGTCTCAACTTGAATGCTCTAACTCTAGTAATTGGATCAGAAGGTATCATATGTGTCGGATCTGTAGCAGAAAAGGACATAATTGTCTCACTTATCTGAATGCACACGGAAGCCCCAACTTCCAAAGAAAATGATCCAACATCGAATGACTTAACTCATAGAGTGCCCTTATCTAATCCAATATCCACCCAACAATCTTGAGTTCCTAGAAAGGGGTACTCGATGGAAAATGACAGGTCAAATTTTGTTAATCTTGATGGGAGTATCTTTGATGAGAGTGGATTTTTATGAAGGCAATATCAGTGTTGACACGATTCATGATATATAATGTTATTTAACAGATACCGAATTTGTCATTTAATTTAAATTGTATGTTTGTTATTGAATCTTCTTCTCTTTATTAAATATGTTATTGAATGGGATGATATATGCCAAATTATATTTTTAAAAGGGATATTTCTAGCCTCAGAGGGGCAAAATAAGAAATTTCTATCCACAAGGGGCATTTCAATCTTCTAAAAGACATTTCGGAACTCATAGGTCAAAAACTGAACACGGGAAGTCAAACGGAACTCTGAGGGTCAAAACCCTAAACCCTTTATTTTTTTAAAAAAAATATTTTTAAGTTAATTTTTACTGGAATTTTTTAAAAGTTAATTTTTAATGGCATTTTTTTTTTTAAGTTAATTTTTTGAAACTTTTATTAAGTTAATTTTGTATGGAGCATTTTTAAGTTAATTTTTTTTATTTAATTTTTTGTGGAATCCTTTAAAGTCAATTTTTTAAATCTTTTTTTAAAGTTAATTTTTTATTGAATCTTTGTAAATTAATTTTTTTATAAAATTTAACATATAATAGAATTGAATATAATAGAACTAACATACAATAGAAATCAAGAATACTATATATAATTTACATTTACATATATATATAAAAAAAAAAAAATCTAAACTACAATAAAAAATGGCTCCACAATAGCATGGTCTAGGCCGTTTCATTCCTAATGCGCCGAGCCATATCGTTGGTGCAGGGCAAGCCGGGGATCTCCTTAAGATGTCCCCTCATAAGCTGTGATATGTAGTAACAAATGTAAGTGTCGCAGGTAGTCTAATCTAACTAAATAGGGATGGAGTGAACATTTAAGTCGGGAGGGTGAACAAAACCTGGAGTGAACTGTTGAGGCACTCTGCATCTCGTCCTACTATAATAACTGGCTTGTTGCAGAAGTCGTGGCATCAGCAAACAGACCGGTTTTCAAGATGCCTTCACATCAGTAGATGGCTTCAGATCATACAAGGTGATCGAAGACCCAGCCAACGAGACTCGAAGTAAAACCCAGTGGTCGTGGAGGCAACAGGGCATCAAAATCTATATATATAATGTAAATATGAACTCAATTAATGTTAAATAAAACATAATTTAAACCAAGATTTTAGGTCTCCCACCACGCTACCTCTCCTAAGTCATCATCTCCCCCGACCCAGTCAATGATAAAAGAATCAAACTCATAGTTCCCGAACACTGCATGAGATGCCCTGGTCTCGAGCCATGCATCTCAGAGAATGCTCAGTAATTTGACTTAGTTAAAAATCAAAAGAGTATACATAAATTGTAATTTGAGTAGATTAACTAAAGATCAAACCTATTTTAAAATACTTACATGGAGGTAAGTTTGAGCTAGAGCAAAGCGAGCTTTACAGGGATAAAAGGATGACATCTCCTTCGCCACTCTTCGCAACCCTTACATGAACTGATCCACGTGATCATCCTCAACTAGGCTTGTCAAAGATCTGACCTTTTTGAGATCATCCCCGACAAATGACTGGGGCACCCACTCAAGTGCCTATCATAAAAACTTAATTATAATATAAAATGGGAAAGTGATAAAGTTCAAATAAATTATTAAAGATTGAAATACCTCTCTGCATCTCTAGTGCTGCAAAAAGCATCCAATCGTGCCAGGTTAAGGATGTAAGGGTCCATCACGGGAGCAAAAATACCTCTCGCTAAATTACAAGAGCAGGAATCTCCCCTCACACCTTAACCACACGAACCATCTTTGCTGCTTTTGTCCTTGGATTCCTCTTTGGCCTCACCGACTCTAAGTAGTGAGAGGGGTTTATAAAAGGCGATCGTACCCCTGTAGCTGGGGCCTTGGCCCAAAGTGACCAAGTTCCTAATAGAATTTAAAAACCATGCATTAAATGAATATTCGACATGAATTATCTGACATAAATAAAATGAATATGAATTTAAAAGAATTATTTATATGAAGTAAATAAAATAGAGCCCAAATTCATATGAATATGAATTTATGAACTAGAATTACTAACTATAAAATTACCTCCTGAGGGGTAGGATCAATAATTGCGGGAGCCGATGGATCTACTTGATCCTCACTCCGACTAACAAATGCATTGATCTATTATTTAAAATAATGTTCGACGTAAATAAAATTATAAAAAAAAATAAAATAGAAATAAATAAGAATTTACATATTGGAATTACTTGGATGGTAGAATCAGTGACTATAGGAGTTGCCAAACACGGTGTAGCTAGCACCGGACCAACATGTCGATAGTGTGCATAACCCCCTCCAGACTGGTGAAGTTAGGTTATTGAGAAGGGGGATCACGCAATGATGGATCATCTCTGTGAATGTCATCCCTCTCCAACGTCCGCTCTAGGACCGCACTATGTCTTTGGATGGCCCGTCTCGAACTTAGCCAATTGTGCTTGGGCCCGGTCCTCATACTTGAGCAATAAGGCATCGACCCTAGCCACGAGAAGATCAACCCTCTTGGGAGACTATAATTTAAAAATATTTAAACTTTATACTATAATGACATGTGTTTTATCTAAATAGGAAGAGATACATACCTGACATCCACTCCTCTCCAGTTGAGTTGGGCTAGGAGATGGTTACCTGCTTGTCCTTTCCTCAGCGGATCACTCTACTCACTAGCCTTGAAATGTGGACAAGGAACCTAAGAAAAAAATTTTTTAAAAAAACATGTGAAAGTAATTAGAATAACATTCTATAGCATTGACTAATCTATTACAATAACATAAAATAAGAAGAGATCTATACCTCTGTCGGATCGTCTATGATCTCATTGAGCTGATAGAAAGATCTCCATCAATCCTTTCCTCAGTTGGATCTCCATCAGGATGTGGGACCTAAAAAAAGATGGAGAGTAAAGTAATTATAATCTTAATATTTAGCATTATATAAAATTTACGATCAATGGAAATTATAATTAGCCTAACCTCCTCGATCAATTGAATAGGCCTTGTCTGTTCACCTCCAAAATGTGCTGGGCTGATAACCACCCCAGCAAGTTAATGCAATATGAGGGAGGTGGGAGAAATCTGTGCAGTAAAACTACTACTGCTCTGCTTGATCCGACTCAATGTATGGTGAGGTAGCACATACCTGTAATTAGTAATTTAATTTAGTAACATTATCTAACTCAAAAATGAAAGTGCAAGGACAAAAGGTTATTAACTTACAGTAGTAAGCAGCTGATCCCAGTCAACTGAGGGGCCAAGCCAGGGTTGTCTAAAGCCAAGGCACCTCGGGCGTCGTGGACCTATATAGGAAGTGCCACCTCTACCGCATCCTGGGCCTTCCTACATAGTTGAGGACAGATGGATACGAAGTGACGTATGCTTACCACTAATTAAATATAAGATTAAAAAGAATGTCAAATAAGTGTTTAGAGATTCTAAAAAAGATCATTGTTATATGAAATTTAGTGATAAGATCATTGTTATGCAAGATTAAAAAGAAGGTCAAATAAGTATTTAGAGATTCTAAAACCAGTAACAGCCAACAGTTGGCTTACAAGTGTCCCTTCCTAACGTTCTCCTCTCCGATTGCTTGCTTGTACGAGTGCATAGTTATGCTTCACTCAATCGTTCCTTAGGGGAACGACTCTATAGCCTCCAGATCATCTAACATCCTCCATACTTAAAAGGGGATGGCTAGCTGCATATGGCACACGAGGTGACTATCCAATGACCTATGTTGATGCCATATGTCAGTCTAAGGGCATCATCAACTTACAACTCTCCCACTGTCATGGCCTGCCACATCGCCAAGATCGCATCCACAGTATTTCAAACGATGCCCATCAATCGAGCTATAGCAGAGCTGGCCATCACTGGCCTCTCAATAGTGTGTCTGTCCACTCTCTCTCATAACGTAAACCAGTAAGTGGAGCATACTCCTAAAGGCCTAGTCAGTATAACTGACCTTTTATGAAGAACCACATCTCGTCGGGGAGGGCACCTTCCAAAATCTCCTCCCGTCTCAATATATGCAATGCAGTCCTAGCATAATAGGCTCCATCATACTGGGGAAGATCCACCATGTATCCGAAGTGGTCCCTACTAAAACGGTCTAATGCCCCATGGTGCCGTAGTAGATGAACTGCCTGGGTCACAATAAAATACTTCGCGTGTGTACTAAGCAAGGCACCACAGGATCATGACGGAGCTGATAGGCGCATTGGAGTCCATATCTTTACAATAATGGAACAAAGGAAATAATTGATTAGAAAAATTATCTTTAAAATAAACTTATTGTTTTATTAGGACTACAATTAATAAATTACGTTCCAAAATACTCGTTGTAAATAAGCTAAAATATATTTTGATATATCCTGATTAAAAAAAATTGTGCTGAGAAAGAAGGTGAAAAAAAAAAACTTATCGCCTTTGGTTTTATTTAAATTTTAAAGAATAATTTTTTGGAGAATACTATTCTCTTATTTATTAATTAAAAAAAAATTTAAATCTTTACCCAAATGGGTATTGCTTAATTTAAATAAATCAAGCTACAAACAAATAAAAGGATTTTTTATAAAAAATTATTAACTCTAAATTACAACATTGAAAATATTAATTATCACTTTAGAATTAAATAATAATAATAATAAGAAGAAGAAGAATTAAAAATCTATCTTTTTATATAAAGTGAAAATATGTAAAAATTTGGGTTCACAACTTCTTATTTTCAAACTATTTCACTCCTTGGTGATAAGATTTTGGACCTTCAAAAATTGAATTGGTGAAAAAATAAGGTTTTTAAATTATTTCGATCATTGGATTATATTTCGGACCTTGGTGAATATAACGGTCAAAAATTGAATTAGTGAGAATTTGTAAAATTTAGGACCTTTGAGAGGTTCAAAGTACTATTTTTAGGAACTTGATTTTGATATTTCAGATTTTAGAAATTGAACTTAAAAGAGGAAAATATTTCGGATTTTTAGGAAATTTCGGACCTTGGTTATGATATCTAACCTTAGTGATGAGATTTTGGAACTTGGTGATGGGATATCAGACACAACCAAAATTATTCGAGACCTAGCTGAGAACATTCAGACCTCATTTAAAGGATTTCGGGCCTTAGTAATGGGATTTCGGAACTTGGTGATGGGTTTCAGTACACATCCAAATATATTCGAAACTTAGCTGAGAATATTTCAAGCCTTGTTGAAGTTATTTTGGACCTTGGTTATGATTTCAAACCTTGCCTACGGGATTTCGGAACTTGGAGATGCCATTTCGGAACACACTGATGGGATTTTGTAACATACCCAAATCGATTCGAGACTTAAAGAACATTTCGGACCTTAGTCCATTCCATTTCCAAACCAAATATACAATCTATACCATAATTCCTACTTGTTTTAAACACAATAACACATCCAAAATGACTTACTAGTTCATGTAAATCAAATTTTAAACACAAACACAATAAATCACATTTTAAATAGTTCATGTAAATCAAATTTCCAATCCTTCATGCTTCGGTAGCAAACATATAAACATTCCATAAAACTAGACACAAAATGATTAACAGTTACTACAATTCGGGATAATAGTGAAAGCACCTGCCCGATAATAGTGACTGAAATGCTGCTATGAAATGGTTGAGGGTGATCACTTGAAGAACGGCTACTAGTCGGATGAAAATAACTTGCACTCTGGCTACTGAAAACTTAAAATCAACATCCTTAGTCTCCGATGGGGTGTGGGTGGAATGGGCAATCGAAGGGAAGAAAGATCGGCGTGGGGAACGATTCAGGTATTGAAGAAATGGGAAACGAGGTGACTATCGAAATTGGTGAAGGGCGAAATGAGAGAGTTCCATGACTTGTTTGGTTTTGAAGTCCGAAGGTGGTTAGGTCATTTTCATATTGTGAATCCTTTTTTATTTGTTCAAAATGTTAAAAGCTCAATTTTTGGTATAGAGTGAAAGTAAATAGATCCAAATGAATAAAAATGAAATATATTTAGAAATTAAGTAAAATTATAATAACCTATTTTAATTTGGATATATTTTGAAATTCCCATCAACGTATTCTTCGACATTGAGATAATAATATACTATGGCCAAATGGGGTCTGCGTCTTCCCCTTCTTCTTTCATTGGAAGGGGTCTTCACCCCTCTACTTGGATGGGTATGTTGGGCAATGAATTGAAAACTAGATTCCATTGTTTTTTTCTCCCATTTTGTTTGTTATTTACCAATTTCTGTATTGTCTTCGAGTTGAATAGTAGAAATCATATTGATTATGCTTTATTTATAAGAAATCCTCTTGGTTAGTTAATATTGACTACTGATTTTCTGAAACAAACTTTGGAAGTTAATTGTTGCTGGGTTTATTAGATTCATGGAGGCACCGTTGAATCATTCAATCTTTGACAATTTCGCTCGTGGTTGGGTGCAAGTAAGGTAATAAAATTGACATTTTTACCCTTCCAGAGTGGTCATGTGCAAATCACATGTCTAGCAATGTAAATAGCCGATGGATGGTGATTTGGATCATTCAGGCCCCTCGTAAAAATATAAGGAATGGTTATGACTTCGAATAAACATGTAGGATCGAAGCATAATTTGGTCCAAACTTGTGGAACAATACATAGGCTAAAAGCCCTAAATGGATTTCCTACAAGTTTTGTTATGCTCAAGTAATAGATGAATGAATTGAAATGAAAAGTTGTATTTATTACATTTATTATATATTTAAAGTAGAAACTCCCAAATCAACTAAGGATCATTCAAAAGAAACAAGAAAATTAATTTCTCTCTTTGGTTTTTCTCTCTCTAGTTTTCTAGGTGGGACCCTTTCTCTCCATTAGGGAGTTCTTTTCCTCGGTCATTTAGGGTTGCTTTCTTGGTTTTTTTCTTCTTCAGACTCTTGTTTTCAGTCTTCACAGCATGTTTACATTGCAATGGAGGAGTGCACAGTAGCTTTGGAAGAAAAGCTGACATTAACCGATCGTGAGAGAGTTAAAATAAAAGTTTCAAACATTGGTAATCGACAAAGTGTTGAGGAGGGCCTGTGGAGTTTGGCTGGGAAGATTCTCTCAACTAGTTTAGATGGAAGAGATGTTGTTAAAGATACCATGAAAGATACATGGAATTTACCTCATGACTTTGAGGTTAAAGCAGTGGGATCTAATGTCTTCTTCAAGTTTGCTGACCGTCTAGACTTAATCCGTATTAAAAAAACAAATTCCCTTGGCTCCTTGATGGGAATCTTATTGTTTTCCAAGATTTTTGTTTTGCTTGGAGCCCGAAGGAGTATCTGTTTAGTAACTGTAGTTTTTGGATTCAAGCACAAAACGTTCCATGCAGCTATATGATTGAAGAGATGGCTAAACAAAATGGTAATTTGGTTGGTTCTTTTCTCGAATGGGATAGGGGACAAGGATCTATTGCATGGGGTAGAACCATGAGGATTAAAGTGGACATGGATGTTGCTCTCCCCTTACAGAGATTCATTAATCTGTTTATGGAAGATAATTCAGATAGATGGGTGGAAATACGGGATGAGAAACTTCCTTCTTTTCGTCATTGGTGTGGTCTTATCAGGCATAAGGCCGTGGACTACTCGGTAAAGCTTACAACCGAAAAGGAAGGTAAACCTATACGACTGGATTATGCAGGTGTTCAGAAAGTAGGTATGGGCAGGAATTTCCCCCAGAAAGATGGACAAGTTACCAGTTCAGGTCTCAATAACTGGTCCTTACCTCTACGATCGGGTTATTGATATTCAGAAGTTCAGACAATCCCGGGTGCAAATGATGATAAGGGTAGTGTTGACAATTCAATGGCGGTTCCAGTAGTGGCTGCCGATCAGAAGCAGCATCTCAGGGGAAGTCTGGATAAACATGGAGACTCGTAAATCTTGTTCCCCTATAATTTAGGATAGAAATCACGTTCTCCTTCCAGATGCTGTAACTGATGAAATAATTGTTGAGGTGATGTTTAGTTTGGTTTGAATTCAACTTCCGTAGTCCCGGGGGGTTTGGTTGTTGTACCAATTATTGAATTGGGGTCTATTGTTGGGTTTTCGAAAAATAGTGGGCTTTTGAAGGATGGTACGATAAACCAATTTGTTTTTTCCCCCTTAAGAGGTAATTTAAACTTGGCCTAAACAAAGTTGGCTGGTGAAATAACTAAGATCAAAGCAACTAATACAAGGAGGGGTTGGTAGAGGCAGGGACACATGTCAATAGATGAAAAGGGCTATTCTCCGACGAGGGTTAAGAAGAGGAAATGTGATGGCTCTAATGAGGGAGTTGGATTTGTGAGTAGAGGTTCGTTTTCTTAGGAGGTGAGGTTGGAAGATGGCAAGTTTATCAAACCCCCTCAGTGGTTGCAAGTGAGCAACCCTGCGGGGGAAATTAAATGTCACTTTGCTGGAACTATCGGGGGCTTGGGAACCCTCATACAGTTCAGAAACTGATCACACTGATCAAACGTGAAGACCCCATCTTAGTTTTCTTAATGGAAACTGAGTGTCGTAAAAAGTAAATTGGAGAATCTTAAATGAAGATTAATGCAATTATTGTAAACATTGATGGCTTGGGAGGGAGCTTTATTCTGGAAAGCTAAGGTTGATATTGCTCTTCGTAGTTTTTCACAATCTCACATTGATGTAATTGCTAAAAAAACACACCATGGATGTAGTTGGAGATTTACTGGTATTTATGGTCACCCTGTTGCTCACCATAGACAAGAAATGTGGTCGCTTCTCAGATTGTTAGCTAGGCAATATTTTAGTCCCTGGTTATGTGGTGGTGACTTTAATGAAATATGTTGGGGTAGCGAAAAAGAAGGTGGAGGGGAAGGAAGTGAAATGCAATGCGACTTTTCTGGGAGGTGTTACAAGATAGTGGGCTATAGAACTTGGACTGGATTGGGAACCCATTTTCTTTTTGTAACCGACATAAGGATCAATCATTAATGATCTATGGACTGCCCTCTATGGAAAAATTAAAATCCATCATTTAATTGCCCATGAATCGGTCACCACCCTAATATTTTGGATTGGAGAAGTCCCAGAAATTCCAAAAACTTGGTATACAAAAATTCAAGACAAAAACTTTTTTGGTATGAGTAGTAATGGGGCCAATTTGATAGGCCAAAAGAAATTATCAAATCAGTTGTTAGTAAATTAGAAGGGCAGCTGGTCCACGGTTCACTACAGGGGATAGCGACGTTCCTTCATACGATTGGTGGTGAACTTCAGCAGTGGGCCAAGGGTGCTATTTGTAATAGTGCGGTGGAGATTAAACAGCTTGAGGCCCAGTTAGCTGTGCTTCAAAATCAACCTTTCTTCGGACACTGTCATAGCATTGAAACTGATCTCCGCCACAAACTCCGGAGCTTACAACTGGAGGAGGAGCAGTACTGGGTGACTAGGGCAAAGGTACAGTGATTACTGGGGGGGGGGGGGGATTTGAACACAAAATACTTCCTTTCCAGGGCAACACAAAGACTAAGGAATAACTACATTCAAGGTCTGCTTGATGAAAAAGAGAGGTGGATCACATCTGAGACGGGTATTGAACATTTGATCACCCAGTTCTAGTCTCATCTTTTCACTTCTACTCATTCTCGGGGCCCGCAAAATATTTTCAAAGGTTGGGACAGGTATCTAGAAAAGCCGGATCGGGCTGTCATGGCTAAGGATTTTACAGTGTTGGAGGTTGTAACGGCGAAGAAAGAGCTGGGATGGAATCGAGCCCTTGGACTAGATGGCTTCTCTATAGAGTTTTTCCAGTAGCACTGGCATGAGGTTGGACAATGGGTGATTAATGCTACTTTGGAATTTTTGAATGGTGAAGGTAGTTTATCTGATCTGAATAATACCTTCATCGATTTAATTCCAAAAATTAAAGATCACAAATTAGTTTCTCATTACAGACCTATTAGTTTATGCAATACATTTTATAATCTTATTTCCAAAGTCCTGTGTAATAGATTAAAATCTGTTACTGCAAGCTTGGTGTCGGGAAACCAAAGTGCTTTTATCGCTGGTAGATTAATCTCGGATAAGGTCATTCTGGCATATGAGACTTTACACTCTATGAAGAATAAGCATGGTGGTAAAATGGGCCTCTTTGCTTAAAGATGGATATGTTGAAAGCTTATGACAGAGTGGAATGGGACTTCCTTAATGTGCTCTTACACCAATGAGGTTTCCTAGCAAGATGATTTGATTCATTATGGAATGTGTTAATTTGGTCAAATATCAAATTCTGATAAATGGGAGGCCTTCTGGGACTATTACCCCCACCCAGGGATTACGCCAGGGGGATCCTCTCTCCCCTTTTTTCTTTGATCTTTGCATTGAACTACTCTCATTCCTACTTAGGAAAGCTTATTCAAATGGAGAATTATCCGGAGTTTGGGTAGCCCGGTCTGCTCCGGCTCTCACTCATTTATTTTTCACAGATGATAGTCTCATGTTTGGCAAGGTGTGTTCCTCCGAAGCTTAGTGTCTCTCCATGATTTTAGTGGCATATGGGATGGCTTCTGGACAAGAGATCAATTTTGAGAAATCTGCAGTGGTTTTCAGCCGCAACACCAGGTTAGTGAACTGACTTTCGTTTCTTGAATTAATTCGAGTTAAAGAAGTGATAGACCTTGGGAAATACTTGGGAATGCCTTCTACCGTGGGTAGAAATAAAAAAAGCGGTATTCAAGGCATTAGTTGAGAAATTTTGGAAATAAATTAATACTTGGGATGGAAAATTCCTCTCTAAGGCTGGGAAAGAAATTTTGATCAAAACTGTTGGACAGGCTATTCCCACTTATGTTATGTCTTGTTTTAAGCTCCCTACTTCAATGATTAATGAGCGCAATAGTCTTATTGCTAATTTCTGGTGGGGGAAAATGGGGGAGGACGAGGTTGTCATTGGGTCCAATGGATTTATTTTTGTGCTTCTAAATATGATGGTGGACTAGGTTTTCATGATTTTGAGTGCTTTAATGAGGCTCTATTAGCTAAGCAAGCATGGAGTATTGCAACTAAACCAAATTCATTAGTTGGGCAGATCCTTAAGGCTAGCTATTTTGCTCACTCGGATTTCTTGGAAGCTACAATTGGTAATAATCCATCGCTTATTTGGCATAGCACTGTGCAAGCCAAAGAACTTCTTCTAAAAGGGGTCTACTGGAGAATTGGTAATGGTGAGAATATTAATACTCGATCAGGTAGATGGATTCCAAGGGCCTCCCATTTTTCTTTATTTACTCATGGATGTTATCTTAGTCCCTTCACCACCGTGAGTGAGTTAATTGATTAGCGAAATCTGGAATGGAGGCAGGAGATGCTGCAAGGTATGATCAATAATGAGGATGTGGAGCTTATTCGGCAGATTCAGATTCCGAGGACTAAAAGAGAGCATGTGCTTGTATGGTTTTACACTAAGCATGGTGATTATACTATTCGATTGGGTTACTTGCTTGTTGGAGGTATAAACAAGAAAATATTCTGACTGGAGATCCATCGCTTCCAAACCATAGTCCAGGGAGGAAATTTGGTCAATTGATTTGCTACCAAAAGTCCGTTCATTTATGTGGAGAGCATGTAAAGGCATTCTTCCAGTTAAATCCAGTCTGTCCTTTATCTCTGGAAATGATCCAGTGTGTCCAATATGTGATAATGAGGTTGAAACGATAGACCATGCTTTGTTCTCTTGCTCTTTTGTGGCTACAACATGGTTTAGTAGCCCTATTGGTTTACGTTGTAGAGGATCTTCTATTGGTTTTTTCCCTGACTTTTTTCTTTATATTGTAACCAACTTTGAATCGACACGGTTGGCTTTTTTGCTACTATGTGCTAGGAATTTTGAAAGGCTCGCAATGAGGTTGTGCATGGAGGTGAAAAATTGGCTCCTCATATAATTTCTCAATGGGTATCTTCATTGTTATCAGTCTGCAAAGAATCAAGATCTCACTGTCCAGACTCGGCTGATATAGGGGTCATTAACTCAAGCTTGAAGAAGCCCCTGATTGATTTTATTAAGATTAAGTATGATGCTTTTGTTACGGCCAAGAATTATGTTGGTATTGGTTTGGTGGTCAGGGACTCAAATGGGTCTTTTCTAGGTGCTGTGGTGGACAGAATATATCATCATTTCTCAGTTCCTTGCGCTAAGGCTCTCTCTATTTTTAATGCTTTGAAGTTATGATTGTCCAAGGGGTGCAAGAAACTGATCATTAAGAATGATAATTTGGGGATAGTTTGACAATTGTAAGCAAGGGAATGAGATAGGTCTAAAGCTGCAGTGACTACTCAGGACTGTTTAAACTTGATTTCTTAGTTTCGGAGCATTGAAATTCTCTTCATTTGTCGTTCAGGAAATTTTATGGCTCATAATTTAGTTAAGTTATCTTTATCAAATTGCTTTTCTTTCCCTTTGTATCTACTAGAGGATATACCATCTTGTATATTGCTTCTTGTCACAATGGAAGCTCAATGAATCTTCAGCCATTTTATTATCGGTTGTTTCTATCAAAAAAAAAAAAAAAAAACACTAAGGATCAATGAATTTGAAATTTCGCAATTTCAAGTAATCACCTATTTTTGTTGAAAATTTAGATATTAATGGAAAAAATTAGTTCCAATGAACGTAATATTTCATGAATATAACTTTAGTATTTTAATCTTTCATATTTTAGAATTTTTTAGTTATATTCCATGAACATATTCTTTTATAATTAATAGGCTTTTTTTTCCCCTGAAAAAAAGGACTTATTTATTTATTTATATCCAATTAATGTAACCTTTCATCAAGTGTTACTATTAAAACAAAACTTTTTATATTTAAAATACAATTTTTTATAATATCTATTATATACGGAAATGTTATGGAATATACTAATGCAATCTATATCAATTAAGTGTTTAATGATTAAGAGTTAAATCAAGTGTTTTTTTTTAGGGAAAAAAAAAATCAAGAACCTTTAAAGTTTAGTTTATCCTGTTAGCTTTAATTTATAATATATAACTAAAAAATAACTTTATTTTATAAGATTTTTTTTTTATTTTTTAAAAGAGATTTGATTTGAAAGTTGATCATTAAAACATAACAATACACTCCACATAGTTAGCGATCCCAAATAAGTCAAGATGGACTAATTTTTTGAAAATTTTTTATGATATTTAATAAAAAATATTTATTATGTTGATGGTTATAATATTTCATAGTCAATAAATATAATCTTTCATTATTATTGAACTAAAACAAAATTATTTACATTTAATGAATATAATCTTCGATAAATATTTTAAAATAAACTTAACTTAAATGTCACATATTATAAGGATCAATAACTATCCATAAAGATTTTAATTGAGAATTATTATTTTTAATAATTTATGATTAATTTGATAGTTACATAGAAAAGGTAAACATCCTATATGAGTTTATAAATAGATTAATCACAAAAAATTAGAATTTTTTTTAATGATATTTATACTTTTAGAATACTTGTCTCTTTAGGGACATCCCAATGGGTAAAGTGACGAGCTCGCAAATCATAGGTCTCGAGTTCGAATTCCATCAACACTCTTTTCAATAACGAAATGTCATACTGCATGAAAACTGGTCGGACATCGCTATATATATATATATACTTTTAAAAAATTGCAAATTTTTTTTCTTAAAGGGTGTTAATTTTTTTTTAAAAAAATATTATAAAAAATATACAGACACCACACCTATCTTTTACGGGAAAAGAAATACTTTTATTAACTCTAAAGCATTTTGAAAGTAAAAATATTTTTTTTTCTTAAAGAGTGTTAATTTTTTTTAATATTATGAAAAATATGCGGACACTACACCTATCTTTTAATGGAAAAGAAATACTTTTATTAACTCTAAAGCATTTTGAGAGTGAAAATATAGTGAACCATTAAGTTTCTAATAGAATTCACCGCAGAACTTCAGGAGACAGAGGTACCCGTACCTGCATAGAGAACCGACCCTGGTAAGAATCCTCCACGCCGCCATCTCTTGTACAGTCGTCCATTCCCAATTCATAAGGTTTACTCTAAACCCTTATTGCTGTAGGATTTCTAAAAATTGTTGAACT
>JAOXNR010052444.1:0-16546 GCA_028571225.1 Parsonsia alboflavescens | reverse complement strand
AACTCAATTCAATCAAATGGTCCCTTTTTTCCTTTTTCTTTCTTTAAATGAAAGCCGCCAAAGATGGTGGGGGGTTTGTTAGACCCTTATCTATTTATTAAAAAGAGTTATTATAAGGAGGGGATATAAAGAACCTTACATTTTCGTGGGTAGAAATCAATCCACTACATAATAGAAACTACAATCAAATATTATCTAAAATGGGAAAATTATGAATTTTCTGAATATGGAACATGTGCCAATTAATCTTACGAATGATGCCACCCCTGTTACTCGACTCATCAGCATAGACTAAAGCACACTGTGCAGACCAAATCTCATAGAAAATCAAAAGAGCGATGATTTTAGAAATAATTCCCAATCTCTTCTCCTGGAAAGTCCAGCTATGTATTTGGTCTTGTAGAGAATTATGTATACCACCAGTGAAATCGAACACATGATAAAAATGAATCCAAACTTCCATAGCTATCTTGCAGGAACAAAACAAAGGATCCAACGCTCCAGAGGCACGCTTATAATGACATTTGGATGCAAGACTGAAGCCTATATATGTTCGTATGTCATCTATTGCCAAAAATTTCCATGACAGAAGCCACATTTTCTGTCTATGCAAAGAAATTGATGATTACAAATACATAGAACTTTTATGAAAATTGATGCGCTGCCCGGGCAATCTTGATAAAACCCAAGAAAATCCATCAAGTTAACCAAACCCTTCTTTAAGCCCGGAGTAAAAATTATTATGTCTTCAACAAAGCTCAAATGTGAAAGGAATAAAATCACCAATTACTCTATTATACAAAAAGGTCCCCTTTTAAAAACAATGAGATAGTTGATCCCATTCAAACTATTGTATTGAGTGATTGGATCAGATGGTTGATTGGATATCCTATAATATTAAGGAAATCTGAGATTAAAAGTTTAGTCATTTTAAATTAAAAATTTGTTGTAAAATTTGATAAGGGTGGCCAGTGGGCCAGACTGATCCACTCCCCGCTCAGCCCCTCCCGGCCCACTGCCAACCTGCTGAACTACCCGTTATAGCTCAGCCCGTGTAGTAACCTGCCCAGTGTTAGAATTGGATACCAATTTGTAGAAGTTATGATTAATATTTTTCATATTACTATTTGTATTTATGAAGAGTTCTTGTGTTAGAGGTGCAGAATTTAAACTTATGTGTAGAGAAGAAGGTTTAAATTACAAAAAATTTAAGCTAGATGTTAATAGTTGATGGTACTCTATTCATGATATGATAGATTGTGTTCTTCCTTATGAACACATAATAATTCAATATTGCAAGAGTACCACATTTCTTACCCCTTTTAACTATCGATTATTTTGATAATATCACCGTTGTCTCTTCCTTTTTGAAAATTTTTAAAGATGCTACACAATACTTTCTTGTCAATATTATCCCACCACCCATCATGTGATTCCAACTTTAATTAATGTATGTCATACTTTTACCAAATACAGAGACCATAGTACGCAGTGGAATGATATCATCTATGGAAGTAAAATATTTGAAACGTAATAAAGATATATCATTGTTGTATTGCATTGTTTTTTATATGGATTCACGAGGTTTTGAGACAAGCATAGACTACTTATATGGCTTGTATCCTACCTAATTGTGATGAAGACGGAATGTCATGGCAAGTTATGGAGGAGAGAACAAAGACATACGTGAGGGCAAATTTGGATGTATTATTTGCATCCTATCAAGATCAATCTTCCACACCGCCATCTAAAACAACCATAGGACCACCAAGATTGAGTAGTGCATCTCGAGGAGGAGGGTTTGACTCTTTGTCAACAGTTTCGCACCTCAACAAAAGGCCTAACGGAGGAGGTTCGTCATCATCATCTTCAACTAGTAGTCGTTTGAGTGAGTTGGTAATTTACAACATTGCCAATCATGTGAATGAAGAAGACTCCGTGGTAGATTTTGGCATTTTGGGGTCGTGGAAATTAAATGAAGCCACTAATCCTACTTTGTCAAAATTAGCACGAGATGTTTTGACTCCACCCGTTTCAACCGTGGCATTAAAAAGTACCTTTAGTGAAAGTGGTCGAGTACTTAAGCATCATAGAAGTGTATTAGCACCCAACACATTAGAAACTTTGGTGTGTAATTCCAATTGGATCAAAACAAAAAGTATGACTCAAGGGAGGACAATTTTGTTGTCAAAGGAAGAGGAGGAATGGCAATATTATGGGGAAGAAACTTCATCAAGTGGTTTGTCATTATAATTTCAAATTTGTTTAATTGATTTCCGAAGAGGTTTAAGTAAACAAGTTCTCCTCTTACCCTTATGTATTTTTAATAATTTGTTACTAACAAATTCAAGGTATCCTTTTTCCATCTTCCAATTCATTTTGAATTACCTTTACCTTGATTTAAAATTTTACTAAACTCAAGTATATTACATAAGTTTTTTAAAAAATTAAATTTAAACTTTTAAAACTTTATATGTGAGCAATTACTTAAAAATGTTAATTTTGGACAATCAAAAATCAGTGCGTAAAGAAGGAAAGAAAGAAAAAAGGGAAAAGTTATTGTTCTAGCTAAAACTGTTAAAATGGGCTGGGCCCTTTGGGCTGACCCTCAATTGCAACAAGGGCTTTTTAGCCTGTCCCTTACTGGCCAAGGGCCAAGGGCCAATGACGGTTTAGAGAGGGTCAGAGATATTAAAAAAGTTAATTTTTTATATAATTTTTTATTATGATTTTAAAGAGGACATACTTTCTGTTAGTATTACAGTATTATGGTTTGTAGTTGTATTTTTTTCTTATTGAAACTCAAACTCTTTGTTTAGATTTTTTTTTTTTTTGGGGACTGTAATGAGTTTTAAATCCTGAAATTGAGGTTTTCATTTTTTATGTTTGGTTTGTATTTAATAATTTTCTACATTTTTCTCTAATTTTCTATTCACTTTGTTTACTTTCTTTGCATTTTTTAAAAGTAGTATGAAAATTAAAATGTTTTATTTCAAATATTTTTTAATAAAAAAATAATACCTATATATATAAGGGTTGGCCTATACCCACCTTTAATCCTTGAGAAGTTGGATTGGATTAGAATTTTGATGACTCTTAAAAAATTTAATTAATCCGTCCAAACCTTTTAAATTTTTTTACCTTAAAGTTGAGATCGAGATGGATCAGGTTAACATCAATTGACAACTCTAGTTCCAGCGGAGAGGATCGGTCGTTGGCACCGGCCACATAAAATTTGACATAAAGGCCTGACGTAATTGTCGATGTTGTCCATGAGATTTCGCTTTCCCAGTCAAACAACAAACATCAGTCAAAGGTTGCCTCCTCCAAAGTTTTGTGTACTCTTCCCTTCCAGATGGTACATAACTCTAGGGTAGGGTAATTGACTATCAGTTTTGGCCTCATGTATTAAATCCAGAAGGTAGACGTAGCAAGACTTATACGAGTCTTCATATGGCAGGAATCGGGACCTCATGCAGTAATTATATAATCCGTGGATTATAATTAACTTTGCGTAGCCCCTTTTGGATTATATTATCTGCTATAAATGGACTGAAATCTCGATGTATTGCACTATAATATTCTTCGACTCAAAGACGAGAACGCCCGGCATGTCCAACAGGAGAATGGCTATTAATATTCTTCTCCTATTTGTCTTCATAATTTCAGCTCAGTTCGTGCCTTGGGTCTTAATATTTGGTGAGTACAACGTTTTTAATTAAATTCATTCTTTTATATATAATCCTGTAAAATTACCTCTGTAATATGTTTTTGTCTTTTGGTAATTGCAGTTGACGGCGAACCTCATGGACCTTACAGTCAAAATAATCCTCCATGTCCTAATTGTGTTCCTGATGATGGTAACCAAATGATACCCTAGGGAGAGAAAAAGGAGTACAGGATCAGCCCAGACGAAATAATAATGCCTGATTCCTGCTTTAGAAAATATGATAGCCAAACTATAAATGTCCGTATGCTGCCTTGGAATGATGCTTTAATAAATGTTCTAGGATTTGACTCCGTTTCTAAAATAAAGCAGATCTTCTTTACAATAGTTGCTTTTATTTACATTTTTTTTTTTTCGTCCTCCTCCGTAGAGTGGTCTAACCCCGGGGCCATGCCCGATAAAGAAAAATATGTACCAATCGGGAACTCTAGAGCTCGTCGGGGTGTACACGTAGCTCCATGGCGGAGCTAGTCACACCTTGTCCGACCAGTGCCGGAACACGTCGGAAAAGTGTATGAGTGCCCTATAGGGTTGAGTAGCGCGTGTCCCTCTGGAGTCCCCTGTAATTACACAATTCAGTACTCAAGCCTTAGCCGCAAGTGTTTCAGTTGTTGGGTTTTTTATTTACCCAATTACCCCAAGTCGTTGGGGGTAAGGTTCATTACGTTGTATTTTTTTTTTCTTTTTAATTTTCGTAATAAATAGATAGGGTCTATCAAAATCTTGCATCAAGGATAATTTTATTTATTACAAAAAAACGCGGGGGAATCATCTTGATTTATGACTTTTTCTTTCTAGGTTCCATTGAAAATAGCTAATTAGTTCGGCTTAAGCTATAAATTAATTGATAATAGAAAACATGGAATTCAGCTATGAAATCCTTTACTTTCACCCCGTGTCGTTGGATTTTATTTATTTATTTATTAATATATGCACTTAATTTAGAGAAAGGAAAAAAATAAACCTCTAAAAGAAAAAGATGAAATTTAACTTTTTTAAGCATTTTATATGAACTTCTCCATTTGTTTCATCAATGATCAAATCAATCTTTTTAACCTTTTTTGTACTCTTCCATTTTTCTTTTTCGTTTCTTTCTCCTAAATGCCTTGTTCTGAAAATCCTTGAGAGCATATTTATATATACAAAAACGCCATAGAGATATTTTAAAAGAAGAAATTCCTGATCCTTGCTGTAAAAAAATAATAAATACTTATAATCTAAGAACTACAGATACTTTAAGAAAAAGGATAACACATCTAAAAAATAACTTGAGTGAATGGTGTGGAGATGCAATATAAGCTAAAATGACAAAAGGATTAAAGAAAAGAGTATCTTTATGCTATAATAATCAAAAGATGCCAATTGAATCTTTTTGATGGATGAAACGGGTACAATCCAAACAAGTCAACCCAAACGGGTAGGACCCGGACAAAAGTCAACCCCGAATGGGCCTAAGGCCCCATGCCCTCAATACCTGAAAGTCAAACTCATAGAGTCAACGAGGATACGTGGGCAGCGACCAGCTACCACCAACCTCCTAAATGAGCTCAAGCAAAGGTGTTACTGGACCCCGACCTCTGACCTGGTAAGCACCGATTTGACTCATAAATCTTCCCTGCCATGACCAATGGTGCGCAACTCCTGGCAACTCCCATGAGCCAAGGATCATTCAGCGCAACCTCACCAGAAGAGATGTTCGAGACTCTCAGCCTCCACGGGAAGGTCGCAAAGTTGCTTTGAAGGTCGGTTAGTGAGCCAGTAGCTCTCAACAGAGACATGAATGGCAAGACATCTCATCCAAGGGAAACTCCACGAGTCTGGGAGCAATTGGCGAGATTTGACATAATCCTACAGTTATCCTAATTGCTTACTGTTCCGTAATCGAGAGCCGTAATCTATAAGGTAATTACTTTCTCTTTGAGTTAACCAAAAATACGCAATCAGTCTAGAGGGACTAAGCAATTCGAGGTAACACACAGGCGACCAAACACACAAAAGAATAGTCTCCCTAGGAACTGTTCTTAACCGAGATAACCCTAAGAGTATAGATTTAGGCATCGGAGCTCTTCCTCAAGCGACAGCACACTCTGATGATCGTATTCTATTCATTTTCTCAGGTTGCTGACACAGAAGTCATCAGGATCTGTGGGGTGACACAGAGTTCATTTTGGAGCCATCTGTGGGAATCCAACCTCGAATAATGAATTCGAGTATGAAGTTCTCTTAGCAAGTCTAAGACTTATAAGAGCTCTCAAAGTGCAGAGACTGCATGCCAAAATTGATTCACAAGAGATAGCCAGCCAGGTCGCTGGAGAATACGAAGCTAGAGAAGATAACATGATCAAATATCTCAAAAGAGCAAGGGATAAAGTATCTAAGCTTGACTACTTCCTCATCAAGCAAATTCCCAGAGAGCATAATTCCTGAAGCTCCACTAGAGCCCACAAGCGCCTGTGAAAGTAATGTCAGGACAATGTATACAGATGGATCCACGGAAAAAGAAAATTCAGGAGCGGGAATAGTACTGATCAGCCCTGAGGAAGTGAGAATCCCTTACTCTGTGAAATACAACATCCCAACCTCGAATAATGAATCTAAATACTAAGCTCTCTTAGCAGGTCTAAGACTTGTAAGAGCTTTCAAAGTGTAGAAACTGCATGTTAAAACAGATTCACAAGTCGTAGCCAACCAGGTTGCTGGGGAATGAGAAACTAGAGAGGACAACATGATCAAATATCTCAAAAGAGTAAGGGATATCATATCTAAACTTGAGCATTTCCTCATCAAGCAAATACCCTGAGAACAAAATGTAGAAAAAAAACGCACTATCAAAGGTCTACCGAGAGATAACCGGGACGAATCCAAAGCTACTAGCGGAACAATTACACTCTCCAAGCATAAACCAAGACAAAAGCTTAGTTATAAAGAATCAAGAAGACTGGAGATATCCGATCTACAAATTCCTTAAGAATGGCGACCTCCAGCAAGACCGAAAAGAAGCTTGCCAAGTGCAGAAATGGTCACCTCTCTACGTCTTGATAGAAGATGACGAGGTCTACAGGAGATCATATACTTGGCCATTACTCAAATGTCTAAGACAAGGAGAGGGACAATACGTGATGAAGAGTTACACAGCGGAATATGTGGATCACACATAGAAGCAATGACCGTGGCAAAGAAAATACTTAGAACAGGGTGTTACTGGCCCTTAATTGTTTCAAACGTTAAGAAGACCATACATAAATGCACAAGCTACCAATTGCATGGGAACAAATCGCATGTGCCACTAACAAGGTATCAATCCATCAACACATTAGAACCTTTTGATATTTGGGGTATAGACATATTAGGACCCTTCCTGAAAGTAGTGGGGGGTGTTCAATTCATGATTGTTGCCGTGGAGTACTTCACCAGATGGGTTGAAGCAGAGCTAATGGCAACCATCTCATCACCAAAAGTCCAATATTTTGTCTGGAGAAACATTGTGTATGCAGGTTCGGGATTCCTCTAGCTATAATTTCAGACAATGGAAGACAGTTCGTTGGCGACCCGTTCAAAACATTTTGCGAGAATTTGAATATTGAACAAAGGCTAACCTCTGTGGCTCATCCTCAAGCTAATGGGCTAGCTAAGGTCACAAACAGAACTATTCTGGAAGGAGTCAAGAAAAGATTCACCGAGCTCAAGAAAGAAGGTCACAAACCTGCTTGGCCGGATGAAATTCCAAGCATTCTATTTGCATACAAAACAACACCTAGAAAAGCTACTGGAGAAACACCATTCAACCTATGCTTTGGTGCAGAAGCAGTGATGCCAGTCGAGATCTGCATGAAGTCTCTAAGACTAACTGAACACAATTCAGTCTTAAACTAGGGGGAGAGAAGGGCATACCTCGACCTCCTTGAAAAGGTCAGAAACAAAGTAATGGAAGCTGATAGAAGCTACAAAAGGCAAGTCAACAAGAGAGTGAAAACAAGGCAGTTCACAGTTGGAGAAATGGTCCACAAAAGGTTAGCAGTTGGCAAACAGGGTCAACTGAACAAGTTACAACAAAGTTGGGAAGGATTATATATAATCCAAGAAGTCCACAAAGGAGGGAGCTATAAGCGCACTGATCTTGAAAGAAGACAACTCCTAAGACCTTGGAACATTTGCCATTTAAAGAAATTCTATGCCTAAACCTACTCAGACATTATAGACCTCACAGAATCACTAGTTCAACTAGAAAAAGGGACCTCGCTGAACAGCAAAATGACCTCAACAACCTTTCCAGTTTCAGTTTTGACAAAACATGAATAAAAGATAAGTTCTTCCTTTTAAAGCTTATCATGATTTCCCTCTGTGTTATTTACCTCAAGTTCAAAGTGTTAAAGCAAGTCTCGAAATATGAATGCGAGATATTTGAGAAAAAATGACTTTGTTATAAGAGCAGAGGCCACAAACAGACCTCTGAAATATTCAAGTACAGTGCAAGAATTGTAAAGAGTCAAATACGTAAAGTCCTATTTTGTTACAAGGGGAGGAATTCTCCCTGTTGTCTAGGAAAAAGTAGGAGAGGATGAGTTTGAGATCTCTATTTGCGGGTCCAAAGATGTCACCCCAAGCATCTCAGCTCTCTGTCGAGAGGCAGCCCGAGTCCTATAGGCAACAGCCTGTCTTCCCCCTCTTAGGGGAACAGGAATTTCAATAGTTGGGGCTGGACCAGATGCAATAGAGGAAGAAGCACCAGCAATGTCCTCAACTCCTGCTATGATGCCCCCAACTCTGCCAACGGGAGCAAGGGTAGGACCAGACCTATCGAGCAAATTCGTGTCCCTCATTGCTGGCAAAATGACATGGAGAAATAATTAGAACAAAGGTTACAGAAAAGGGCAACCAAAATCAGGAAAGCTCTTTACTGGAAATAGTAACCCCCAACCTCATCCTAGCTGAGGAGAGATTGTGCAGTACTCCTTTCCCTAGTCCAGCAACATTAAGAAAAAACTCTAACCAGACTGGGGAAGTGCATCTGACCTTGGCCCTATCAGAGTTTGCCAACCCTATTAAGAAGTCTCTGTGTCCAATTTGATCACTAGTTAGACCATGAAGAAGGAGCGGTTCAGATTCCAATCCAGATATCTCTGGACCAAGTTATTTGAAAGGAAGGCAAAAAAGAATTGTGATTTCCACCCACTATTGAAATCTGGAAAGGACCCACTAATTTATATCGGGGGTCAAATCGGAGGTACCCTTTGGAGGTTGTGGAGACTTTTAACTTGTAAAAACACCTGAAGAGCTCCAGAGAAACAAGAACTTTGTAAAGGTGACAGGTCGCTATGAAAGCAACCACAACCTAAAGGGAGTTCGAAATGAACTGAGCTGAAGGAACGTTCCAGAAGAAATAATAACAAAAAGCAAATAATGAAGAAAAGGAAAAATGATACCTCTACTTAGGCTGGAAAGGTAGATGACTATGCATTCATCAAGTTTACTGTAAGGATGTTCGTCCTCAATAGCAGCAACAATGTCACCCCTTTCTAGTTTCATTTACATACCAATCTCAAAGACATTAGCAGGGTTGAGGGAAGAAGACACGGAACTAGCCTTTACCTCAAATAAGTCATAGGCTAGACTTGGTACAGGACGAGCCTGGATCAAGACTACGGGGAGAATAAAAGACCCCGTTCACCATGTCAGCTATAAAAGGAGACCCAGCATCAAAAGTAAAGGACATATCTATAAAATTTCTTGTACCAAAGAGAAAGGGGGTTCAAAGCAAAAGCAGGAAGAAATTGCAGCAAAAACACGGAAAAGTCAAAAGTAAATTCTGGAAAACTTCTGAGTCAAATGAGATAAGGAACTTGTTGAGATATTGGGTAGAAACCAATGTGTTGGGAAACGGTTCATTTCTCCGAGTACTGGAGCCTTCCAACACTCTTCAGTTCCTTCTGAAAACTAAAACGGAGTGTCTCTTTAGAATTAAGCAGAGCGACTTTCCAGATTTAGACCGGAGACCAGCTCTCTTATAAAATATATATATATATATATATATATATATATATAGATAATAAAAAATAAAAAAAGAACTGAAGGAACATGTCTCCTTCCAAAAATAGTTGTTACAAGAAGACGACACAATCGTCCAAGAGTCGCAACCTAAAGATGGTAGTTCTTAATACCAGAGGATCAAAACTTGCGAGTTGTTACAAAATGAAGCGACACGACCTCTCAAGGGTCATGACTTAAAGATGGTGATTCCTAATACCTGAAAATCACACTCTCGACTTAGAGGTGGTAATTCCTAATACCTGAAAGTCAAACCTACAAATCCCGAGGAACAGGTGGGCAAGGACCTCCTACCACTGACCTCCTAGGTCACAAAACTAAAAAATGAGTACAGAAGAGGTCTCGCTGGACCACAACCTATGACCCAATAACTTCCAATCTGGCTCATATACCTTCCATGCAGCAAGCAAAATATAACTCCTCTTGAGGCCGAAATATTGAAAGCTAGCATGCAGCTCTCTACTGGAGACGAAAATGGAAAGGTACCCCAAACCTAGCCGTTATAAGGAATCGGCGAACTCATTAGCAGCTATGACTTTAAGATAGTAATTTAGACATCACGACCTCTGAGCTTGTTGGGCCTAAAGGGGGGTAATGATGGGACAAATGGGTATGCTCGGATAGAAGTCAATCCAAGTAGGCCCAAAGCCCCAACCTTCAATGCTTGAAAGTCTGACTCAAGAAGTGAACAAGAGTAGCTGGGCAGCAACCTGCTACCACCGACCTCCAAGGACACCAACCTCCTAAATAAGCTCGAGAGAGGTACCACCAGACCTCGGCCCACGATCTGATAACTCCCAACTCGTCTCATACATCTTTCATGCCACGACTAAATATGCACGACTCCTAACATTTCCCATGAGCCTATGGTCACTTGGCACGACCTCTTAGAAGAGACAGTCGAGACTCTCGATGTCCACGGGCAGGTCGCGAAGCTAGTATAGAGGTCGGTTAGCGAGCTCGCAACTCTTGATAGAGACATAAATGGAAAGATAGCCCAACCAAGGGAAACTCCATGATTCTAGGAGCAGTTGACTGGATTCTAGATGATCCCACAACTATCCTAATTGTCTACTATCACTTAATAGAAGAGTCCTAATGGAGGAGGTAATTGATTCCTTTATATAAACAAATCACAAATAGTCTACGAACAAGGACACAATCTTTTTAGAATTAATTACACTTGATTACTCTCAGAATACTGACTTAGGCATCAGAGCTCTTCCCTAGGCACAGTCCACCTCCTGTGACCATTTACACTTTCTTCTGCAGTCATTGACGTCATCATGGTTTTAGGGTAACCTGGTGTTCACTTTTAAGCCCCTATTAGTGAGGATCAACGAAGTCGCTCACTGGATCAAGGGTGGTTAGGTGATAGGCTGCGGAGAAAATGAAGAGGCAGGGGGAAAGAGGGCAAATCTAGTTGCGGTGCTTTGGATCTAAAAGGTGGCAGTAGATGGGGTTTGCAACGATGAAGGCAATCGGGAAGGAGATCGCCAATAGGGCTAGAAACGTCAAGAGGATTCCAGATCTGGTGGATCTGAGCTAGTAGGGAGTAGTGTTGGCAAGCCAGATGAGCAATGTTAGTAGTTGGAGGTTGTAGAAACACGTCAATGGGATAGGAGACGATCGGTGGGCAACGCCAGCAATGCCATTTTGAAAATCGAAGCAGGCTGCGAAGGTGGAGAAAAGGACAGATACGATGGCCTGAGATGAAGAATGGTTGGCGGAGGGCTTTTTTGCTGCCAGCTTGGCTACAGTCTGGCATAGAGAAAGAAGATTTGTGCTTTCATTTTTTTTTTCAAATTTACCCCAGTGAAAAGTCAAATAAATGGGATTTGACTTGATTCAACATTCCACTTAAAGAAGTTCTAAGCCTAAAAGTCATCTAAGACATTGCAGACCTCGTCGATCTATTAATGGAGCTCGAGAAGTTGGTCAAAAGGACCTCGCCGAGCATCATGGCAACCTCAACAATCCAGTTTGAACAAAGCACAAATTAAAGCTAACGGTTTTAAGCCTTATGTGGATATTATTTCTATGTTGGTTACCTTAGTGCTGAAAACAGTTTAATACATTATTCAAGCTCAGACTGCAAATGTAAATGCAAGGCATTGATAGAAAAAAAAGCTATTATAGAAAAACAGAGGCCCCAAACAAACGTCTCCAAATATTCAGTACACGCAAAAATTATAAAGAGTCAAGTACATAAAGTCCTATGCTATTACAGGAAGAGATCCAGAGCTACTTCCGATGCTAGCGTTGCACAAGGGGAATGTTATCATCATCATCATCCTCCTCTTCTAGAACAGCTACAAGGTCAGAGCAGTTTAGAGGGACAGCACCTAAAAGACCTGCAAAGTAAACCAACAACTTGGTCAGTTGGAAGCTTCATCAGAGATAGACAGAAAGGCTTGGAAAAGGTCAAGTACCTTTCGCAAAATAAGCATGCACAGGACAGGGAAGCATTAGGGCAAAGGCATGAACACCACAGAACAAGGGAATACCTTCCGGGGTCACCATGGCTTGGGGGGTGACATCCAATACCTCCTCAACCTCAGGAGCGACCTCCATAAGTTCCCTTTCCTCGAAGGGCCCTCTTCAGCTTGGTCGACCTAAGTCAAGGACTCTACTGCAGCAACCTCTTCTGGCGAAGCTGGTTCTTGATTTTCTTGCTGCCAAGGAAGAAGAACAATCGACTCTGGATGATAGAGTATGGAATCGAAGGTCGGGTTGGTCATCATCCCCGGGTTGAGTTCTCTACGCTCATCCACCACATTTGTGCACAATGATATCATCTGAGGCCTTATCAGAGACTCCACATACTTCTGGAAGGTGGGCACTTCCTCAAGCTTCTCCACTAAGAGGTCTCCATCCTCATTACAGAGCCCCTAGAGCTAACTGATACACTCCCCTTGCTATACTTTTCTCCTATTAGCCTCATCATGAGTTTCGAACATTGCTACACTGTTGGCCTGGGTCTCCACAATTTCCCTCTGACATGCATCGAGAAGTTTTCTAGTATAGTCATCAGAGGCCTTAGATAGCTCAGCAGAAGCCGTGAGCTTGGCAACCTCCTTCTCCAAGCCGACCTTCGCATCCTGAAGGTCCGAAATTGAGAAGGCAGACTCCTGGTCCTTGTTGGCCTTCTCTGCCTGCCGTCTCAGGTGCTCACCAAGAAGAAGATGATTCTACAAAAAAGGAAAAAAATCAGCATAGGAGTAACAGTATGATGGAATCATTGCCAAGTTTATAGAAGGTTGCAAAAAACTTGCTACAGAGCAAAGAGAGGTGGTAAAATTTTCGAGCTGCTCATCAGTCAATTGCCAGAAGATTTCCCGGTCAACTGAAGGAGCGGACTCCATCAGGAAGGATTGAGCATAAGGCCATCGGAGTAGGGAGTCATTATCCTCGATAGCAAGGTTGGAGACCCATCTTGCAGTCCTCTCGAAGAGTCAACTAGGTCCATCAAGAAATCCCTATATTCCGACTGTTCAATAGACAAGGCAGGGAGCTCGTTGAAGAATGAGTGGTTCAGGCTCGGATCAAACCAACTGATTTGGAAGACAAGCAAAAAAGAAGAAGGGTTTCCACTCCAATATGGAGGACTCAAAGAGACAAACCAGCTTATACCAAGATATAAACTAAAGGTACCCCTTGGAAAATTTGGAGGCCTAGGAAACTCCTAGTTTGAAGAGACACCGAAAGAGCTCCAGAGAAACTGGAACTTGGTGAAGATGACAGGTTGCTATGAAAGTGACCATAGCCCGGAGGGAATTTGGGACCAGTTGAGCTAAGGAGAAGCACCAAAAGTAGGCGAGGTCAAGAAACAGGGGATGAAGAAAGATAAAGGACTATATGTCCATCGCATTTACAATAAGGGTGCTCATGAACTTTGACGGCGACTATCTCACATTTTTCTAGTCCCCGCTCACCCCAGATACTAACGACGACAATACGGTTTAGAGAAGAAGATCTGGAACGAGCATCTATGGCAGAAAGTTCAAAGGTCTGAGTTTTAATAGCAAGTGCCCTAGCCAACACCGAGTTAGATAAAAGACCCAGTTTTAAAGGTCAACTGGAGAAGAAGAAGGTGCTATCTCTCCAGATTGGAGGGAGGGGGTGCTAGAAGCAGAAGACGATGAGGTTAGCACACTAGACATGTCAAGATTCAGTAAAAAGATGCAAAAGATACATTTTTTTCAAAAAAAAAAGGTCAAAAAACTCAGTCGGTAAAGGCATGGAAGGAAGGAGGTTGTCCGGAAGAAACCGAATGCTCAGACAGAAAGGGAAGAATAAATTCAAAGCAGGAAGTTCTATGCATTCAAAACCGGCAAGCTGGATGAAGGTTTATGTAAATCCCAAAATTTTGAGGTACCCAAGTTATATTGAATAAGGAAACCTTTGATTTACCAAAATAGGTCAATCTTGCAGGGCCGAAGCGGGTCAACTATCCAAAAGCTAAAAACGTTTCAATTCCTACTGGACAAAAAAAAAAAAACCAAAAGATAAAATGAATTGATTCTTTAAGCCTGGAGAGTGTCTAATGTTGCTAAAACCAAAAAGGAGAAACTTTCCAGTTTTAGAATTACGATCAGTTTTCCAAAACTAAGGAGATGTGTCTTCTTCCAAAAATAGCTGTTTGAAGAAAACGACACAACCTTTCAAGAGCAGCGACCTAAAGATGGTAACTCTTAATACTTGAAGGTTAGCCTTGCAACAGTTGCAAGAAAACAACTTGATCTTTCAAGGGTTACAGCTTGGAGATGGTAATCTTTAATACCTGAAAGTCAGGCTTAGGACCTAGAGATGGTAATCCCTAATACCTGAAAGTTAGGCCCTCGTCCTAGAGATGGTGACTTCTAACTCCGAAAAGTCAGGCTCACGACTTGGAGATGGTAATGCCTAATACCTGAGAGTCAAACTAGCGAGTCCCGAGGAACAAATAGGTAGGGACCCCGTACCACAGACCTCTCAGGTCACTGACCTCCTAATGAGCAGAAAAGAGGTCTCACTAGACCAAGACCTACAACCTGGTGAGTCCTAGTCTTGCTCATGTACCTTCTATGCCGCGACCAAGTGTGCTCAACTTTGCTTGAGGCCGAAAGATTATTAGCTACCTTGCAGCTCTCTACGAGAGACTTGAATGGCAAGGTACCCCCAAAGCTAGCCGTTACGAGGAATCGGCGAACCAGCAGGCAGCTACGACTTAAAGAAGGTAATTTAGGCACAACAACTTCGAAGCTCGCTGGGCTTAAAGGGAGCTAATGATTGGTGAAATGGGTACAACTTAGACAAATCAACCTAAACGGGCAAAACCTGGATAAAAATCAACCTGAATAGGCATGCGGCCTTCAATACCTGAAGGTCAGACTCATAGTGTCAACTAGGACATGTAGGTAGCGATTAGCTACCACCGACCTCCTAAATAAGATTGAGAAAAGGTCTTACTAGACCTTGACCTCCGACCTGGTAAGCGCCGATCCTACTCATAAATCTTCCATGCCACAACCAACGGTGCAAGACTCCGGACAACTCCCATGAGCCAAGATCACTAGGCACGACCTCACCAAAAGAGATGTTCGAGCCTCTCAGCATCCATGGGAAGGTCGTGAAGTTCGTATGAAGGTTGATTAGCGAGCTTATAGTTCTCAATAGAGACGTGAATGGCAAGATGTCTCCTCTAAGGGAAACTCCATGATTTTGAGAGCAATTGGCAGGATTCGACAGAATCCTACGGTTAGTATAATTTCCTTCTATTACATAATAGAGAGCCATAATCTAGGAGGTAATTACTTTCTCTTTGACTTAATAAAAAATACACAATCAGTCTAGCGAGACTAAGCAATTCTAAGAAACACACAGGTGACTGAACACACACCAAAACAATCTCCCTGAAAACTGTTCTTACCCCCATATTACCCTCAGAGTACTGACTTAGACATTGGAGTTCTTCCTCGGGGGACGGCCCACTCCAGTGACCGTATTTTGTTCATTTTCTCAGGTTGTTGACTGCTGAAGTCATCAGGATCTGTGGGGTGACCTGGAGTTCGTTTTGGAACCCCATCACCTTCATTTTCTTTTAATAATCTTAAAAGTACGGTCTCATTACCAAATTATAATATAGTTTTTACCGTTTCATTTATCTCATGAATTTCTCCATTGAAATTTAAATATTGATGTGTATCTTGAAATTTAAATTTTTGTAACTTATCATATAATTTATGACTTATATAGTTTCCATTAGCTCCGGGATCTATTAGAATATTAACATATATGAATTTTATTCCATCAAAATATTCTCCTTTTATCTTATAATTTCTTAGACTATCTTTCTAGCTATATTGGATAACAAAATTCAAAATAGAGAAGAAGCCTGTTTAGGGATTTTCAGAGGAAATTTACAACATAAAAAATTAAAATTTAATGTTTATCCTAAGATATCATATCACTTATTTGATAAAGATTTTGATAAAACTTTAAATTTATTACAAGATTTTAAAAGAAAAGATTTCTTTTTTAATAATAATAATAGACCGTATTCAATTACATATATAATTTCTTATGCTATTTCTAATACTTATCATCCTGAATGTTTTGTCGCAAAAGACACAATCAATTTCCCTTATTTATTTAATGAGGTTAGTTAGATTCAAATGCCTAGTTTACTAGAGATAGAAAAAATAGAAAATATACCATTAGATTTTGACTTAAGACATAAACCATTGATAGATTCTAATCAACAAACATCGAGATTATCATTTACAATATATA
>JAOXNR010052443.1:0-16553 GCA_028571225.1 Parsonsia alboflavescens | reverse complement strand
CTTTGTTTCTTCTTGTGATCTTTGTGGAATTGTGTCCTAGATCTGAAAATCAAGGCCAATTCAATTTGTTTGTGATTTTAATTCTTCCCCCTTCTCCGCAAAATCGAAAAGAGTACAAAAAAAAGAAAGAAGAGAAAAGAGAGATCAAAGATCTCCAAGTGAAAAACCAGAAAAAAAGCTGTCAAAAAAAAAATTCCAGAAAAATTTCCAGAGAGTTCTGTTGGAAAATCTGAAAATTATGAAGTTGAATGCTATTGTTTTGATGTTTGACATGTTGGGGAGGGTTTGAGATATGATATGCTTCATAGATTTGTCCAATTGCCAACTTGAATTGAGAAAATTGGCCAAGCTGAAATTCCAGAAATTTGATCACAAGTTTTCTTTGTTCTCAAGGTGTTTGTTATATTGCCTTTCATCTAATTCTTGTTTGATTCTAAATGCTGAACATCTACTTTGTGTTTAATGACCATTTTCTTTGAAATTCTTATCTCTTTGCTTCTTATAAGTTGGAAAATATACGCTACTTGTTTTGAGTTTTGATGCTTGAGTTGATTGCTTTGTTAAGTCATTGTCTACTCTAGTAGTTGCATTAAGAACTTGAAGAAGAGCTAAGAGAGGAAAACGGCTAAGGGATGAGCACATTAGAGTGAAGAAGAAGCCAATTTAAGAGTGATACACGAGTGGTGAGAGGTTATACAAAATTTTTGTTTCAGCAATTTGATTAGAAGATCCATTATGTCAAAAGAAGTTGCAGGTGCCTCAATTGCTTCTAATATGGGAGAGGACAGTGCTACCATGTCTTCTATAAATGAAGTCTTACAAAGGATGTCCTTGGAGCTGGGATCAATTAGGAAGGAGATGGGAAACATGAGTACAAAGATCAATAGAGTTGAATAGAGGATGAAGACCTTTGACATACCACCAGCCCCTCCTAGAACTGGCCGAGATTTCCAATTTCAGCAAGGTGGGAGGGGTGTAGGAGGTAATGTGCAAAGGGTAGAGCCAAGAGGAAGAGTTCTTCAACGACACATTGATGAAGCACTTGTTGAGGAAGAAGAAGATTGGGAACCACAAGAGAATGAATACCGAGAGCCAAGAAGAAGGGATACAAACATGGGCTACATTAAGCTAACCATTCCACCATTCAAGGGAGGACATGATCTGGAAGCATACCTGATTTGGGGAGCAAAGTTGAGCATGTATTTGATTGCTATGACTGTCTGGAAGCAAAGAAAGTGAAGCTAGCAATTGTACAATTTTCAGATTATGCACTTACTTGGTGGGAACAATTGATGATCACCAAGAGTAGAGCTAGAGAACCGGCCATTGCAACTTGGGATGAGCTAAAAACAATCATGAGAAAGAGGTTTGTTCTAGCTTATTATCATAGAGAACTATATCAAAAACTTCAAACTCTTCAACAAGGTTCCAAGGGGTTTGATGAGTATTACAAAGAAATGGAGTTAGCCATGATGACAATCTTTTCTTACCTCTGACTTGTTCACGTAAAAGGCTTGGCAAGCCCAACTTGGATCAGTTGGCTCGATTAGTCCTTGCTGCTACAGTTGTGCACATTCTTCTTGAGCAAGATTAAGATCATCTGGAGTCATATCAGGATGTATTGCTTTGGTTGGAATAATGTCCTCATTAAGCTTGAAAGGGAGCTTAACAAAGAACTCTGTATTTTTCCAAAGCGGGTTTTTGTGCTTAAAGTCTACATGAGAATTAGCACTAAATTCTTTCAACATGTTAGCCATGGATTTGAATTTGTCAATTGTATCACAAATACAACCATATTAGTAATAGGAGTAAAGGGCCAAAACTGATGTTTAAATCGGATTCCATGAGGGAGAACCCTCAGTCTCTCGAACTTGGCATAATTGTCCCATCCAAATAGAACATCCTTAGCATGAAGTCTATTTCCAAAATCTTTTACCCAAATGATGCATTCTGGAAAGAATTTTATTCCCACCGGGTGCTTGGAAATTAGACTGGCTTCCAAGATTTCTCCGTTGGATGCTTGAAACTAGGCATCTGTGTTTGTCCAGTATTGTCTAGTAGAATGTCTAGATTCACCATTGTTTTCATGGCTCCTATGTCTGAGAATCCAATAGCTTTAGCTAGTTGAGCATATTTAGACTTTAATAGAGAAACCTGCGCATGAGGAAGATGAATGTTAGTAAGAGATGCCATATCTGGAGCATCTTTAATAGTAAAAATTTGTAAACCTGATTCCTCTTCAGAATCATTTTCTGATGCTTCAAATTCAGAATCTGTAACTTTGATGACAAAGGCTGTGTCCTGATCTAGATGACTTGCTCTGAGAACGTTGATTCAACGTCAGATTCAGGATGATCAACCATTACTTATGTAACAAGCTTTGAAGCTTTGGCCTTCTTGTTTAGACAACTTTTTGCAAAGTGTCCTTTCTTTTTGCAGATGAAGCACATGTCTGACTTAGATTTATTGGAGGCCTTCCACCGGAAGTATTTGAGATTTTTCTTTGAACTATCCTTCTTCTTGGAGGGAAATTTCTGCACATTCTTGCAGCTGCACTTCTTTGGCTTTGAACAGCTAATCTTGTAATTTCTGTTGCAGATCTTTTCAAGCTTCTTTTTCCTTTCAAAAGTGTTGTCAATGACCTTTCTTCTTTCACAGAGTTTGTCCTAACAAGTGAATGTGGCTTGATGAATTTCCGCAAGTCCGAGATTTGCCAAAGTGTTTCCAGAGAGCTCGATCATTTTGTTTAGTTCTGGCTGGATCTCTTTTGGAAGTGAGGAAATATACGTCTGCTTGAGATTTGGATCTCGCATTCCGCCAAAGTAATAATAGATCTCCGTCATCCTTTTGTAGTGTCGATTGATATCTTTGGGCCTCAGAGAACAACAAAATGATCGCCTACTTAATCTCCAAAGAGTAATCACCTACTTAATCTGCAAAGAGTAATCACCTACAAATTCTTTAAAAATCACATTAATCCACTGGTCTAAAGAACCTGTAAGTAATAGACCTCTTTCAGAAGCGTCTGATGATATAAACCAATCATGTTAAGTACCAACAGAATGACTAAAAAATTAATAAAGAATATTGTTTAGAGGTACTCCCTTCAATAACTGGGTATTGACCCATGTAGAAGTTTCCTGGAACCTTTCACTCCTTCTGCTAATAGGAATATCATCGAAAGTCAAACAAGTTGTTGCGGAAGATTTTCCTGGAGGAGCTGGTTGTCAAGGCGGAGGTTGTTGATCTGCCATGGATTCATCTTCTGCTTCTTCTTCAAACCCAATGTAAGTAGTCGATCCTGAGGGAGTTGGATTAGTCATGAGAATCCTGGTGACGTCCCTTTTGTAGTCTCCAAACTCTATCCACTCAGAAATGCCGTCGGAGGATGTCCTTTACACTGAATCTTCATTTGAGCCACCAGAAGATGTTTGATCGTCATCAACTTGATTCGTCTGGAAAGACACTGCCAGTTGTTGGGAAGGATTTATTGGAACAGGATTAGGTTGTATCGCGGAGCTTGTCGGAATATTTTCTTGTCGAACAGGAGCTCTGGGTTCTTCCTTTAAGTACACATACTAGTTGTCAACTGGCTGGACTGGTGCTTTCACCTTTTTTCTTGAGTATACCAATACGTCCTGGATCTGAAAGCTTTCGACTAAGGAGCATTAGGGATTGGTCATGGAAGCTTCTTTTTAGGTGCCGAATAAACATAAAGATGCTCTTTGGCCCATTTTGCCCAAAAGTTACATTTAGGTATACTGTAGTCGGGAATCTTCTCGGCTCGTGGTCAAGTAGGACTGAGTGGTCTACAAAAAAGCGAAGTCGGCCTATGAAAAGTTGGCGAGTTGCTGGGGATGCTAAACATTGAGAATCCCTGATATGGGGATAGTGGAATAGTAGCCGCTTGGGACTTCTGCCTTTCATATTTTCAATCTATTGCTTTAAGTCACAAATCTCCTGGTGCTTTCCGTTAAACTCGATGCAATAGCTGGTTCTAGAACTGATCATTGCCTTAAGATCATGCTCCAAAATGTTGTGTCTGCATTTCTATTTGCCGCTTTTCGACTTAGTCAATCTTCTTGTCTACCTGATTGACTCGGTCAGCAAGTCTTGTGAGCATGTGGTTTTGGGCTACAGCTTTGTCTGTTTACCAATCGAGAACATCCTCTGCTTGACTTAGAGGAACCCTTCTTTCGTCCTCATTTACCTTTCTGTCAAGAGGTGGAAAAGTAGAGGCGTATGAACTCGTCGTGGGAGGGTTCATCATGCATGGAATCGGTGCTGGCCCACTTGGAGTGAGCTTCTCTGCTAGCTTGCAGTAAGGAGAGGGCTCGTAGTAATCCGATGTCTTTTTCTTGGAATAAGGAGAATTCTCATAATAGTCCATCGTGTTCTTCCTCAAAATTTTTGTTATGGACTGTAGAATGAAATGAGGGCTCTTCTTGTTCATCGGCAATGTGGTGGATGTCTTGGGGAAAGGTCGGTAAAAGTCAATCAGATCCTTGAAAAGCTTCTAGACTAGTATTGTCGGGGCCTTCTCTTCATCATCATCTTCGAGGTAGCATCTGATTGAACATTTTCCAGATTTCTTCCTAGTTTGCCATTGAGGAGCTTCATTTGCATCATCATCATCTGAGAAGTCCTCAGCACATGAGCATTTTGGATCCCAACGTCTTGATCCAAGGACATCCCATAAAAAGTGGCCATTGAAGTGGGATATATAGCTGCGCTCTGCTGAATGGTTAAATGAGGATACTGGTACTCTCTTTTGCTTCATAGATTTGCCAGATCATATGGCTTGAGCATCAACTAGGTAAAGATCTACCCAGATTCTTCTTTTGGAGGAATTCTGAAAGACGTTTGGACCTGTCCGTCAGGTAGCCTTCGGAAGGCTGAAAGTGTGGCTTGGACTGGTTCCTTGTTGCCTTGGAATTTCAACCAAGGTAGGAACCTCCATAGCAGAGTAAGCCAAGATCATCAAGGCTTCTGTAGATTAATGGCGTGGTTCTAGAGCCTGTACACCATTTGGTGATGTAGGGTGGCCATCATTGAGGTAGGAGTGAGGGATGTGAAGGTAAGCTAAAGCTAGACCTTCAAGGCTATGCATAGATTCGGGTCCTAGAGAGATATGGCATAGTTTGGAAATAATGTTAGGACAACACTTCCTAAGTTGAATGTAGTAATGACTGTGCCAATGACTGCCTATTCGTAATTCACTAGTCTTGAGTCGAGGAGCGCAATTCGAGTAGTGACTGGGTGGCCCTTCCTACGCCATAAGTCAGTACAAGTCTGACACCATTGATGTGAAGGTGTGTGTAACCTTCAGCTCTCCATCGTGCCACCATTTCTAGCAGTATGTTAAGGATGACATACTATTCCTTCGAGAAGTAAGGAATGTCTTATTGGTCTAGCTTGGAGGACTGGACATATTCTTTCATCCTTGGAGTGGTTGCCTTAAGTAGTTGCCGGATGGTTTTTTTGCCTAGAGGACAAGATCCGCTCTTTTTGTATATGTTATAAGGGGAGAACTGCTTCCTCAACTGAAGCTGACTCTGGAATAGTAGTAAACTCTACAAGATTACCAATATTTGCTGAATGTAAAGAAAGCTTAGGTAAAGATAAAGAACTGGAAATATTTATGACTTGTAAACTGAAACCTGAGGTGTTTTCCATGGCTGAAAGGATTCTCTCTCTACTCCCTCTTTATCATCCCAAGAAGTCTAAAAACCGTAATTTCTTCCCCCCTGCAAAAAATGAATTTTTCCCACCGGAACGCTATGTTCTAGTTCTGATACCAATGGGTTTCAAGCACTATCCTGACACAGTTTATCTCGAGTACTTCTGCCCTAAAATAGGTATTTCCATACAAAAGTCAAGATCTCTTATCTAAATCATAAAAACATGATAAAATTAATTTTAATACTCAAGATCCTCTAATTGATAATTATTCTCTTTGTGTCAACTATCCTCTGAATCTGCATTAGCGAACTAATACGTGAGGTAACAGCCCAGTGAGTATAGGACTAAAAGAAACTTAGAAAAATCAAATCACTTTATGCATCAAATTGAAATTTTCATAGTGAACAAATGTCATAAATATAGTTTCGAAAATCATCAGACGGATTAGAATATTCATCTATAGAAACTTTTACAATTTAGAGTATTTGCTTATTAGATCCAAGTATGCATATGATTTTAATGGGCCAGACATCTGATATCAGTCCTAACTGTTTATCCTGCAAGGAGGGTCAAACAGACATATTTGGACTTTATGACCATGTCCTATGGTGTTCAAACAGAAATTTAGAATATGTTTCTTCCAATAAATAAATATGATACTTGGTCCATAATCTATATTCGTCCCGACATTCGGATGTTTCACATGATTATACTACAACCTTTTGAGATTACCTACTACAGAGTCTATACATCTAAAATATTTTGCTGATTTAAATTAAACAAAGAATAAAATAATCTAAATTACATTTTAGTTTGGGATTCTTCAGATACACTGAAGTTAAAAGAAAACAGAAATTATAAGATTAACACAATTATAATATTAATGTTCTATTTATAAAATGAAAGGAATTTGCAATAGAGTTGAACGAACAGGACTAACGGCCGAATTTCCGAACAGTACTAGCAGTACGGCATGCATATTCTGTTATAATAATAATTCTTAAAAAAGAAAAAACCTTGCAGCACAGCAGGTACTCTGGAAACAGAATGGCTTAAATATTCTGGAAACAGAATGGTTTAAATATTCAAAACAGAAAAATCTTCACTCTCGAATTCGGTGCAGTGAGAACCGAGATTAACAGGAGCAGCTGCCTGGTGCAACTGAAATCCCCCCAGTTGACCGGTGCATCAACTGGTCCAAGAGAGCAGCACTCGGACTTCTCTGTTTGATGTGATCTGTAGTCGAAGTTTCTCATTATCTTCACTCAACTCTTCATCAGTCAAATTGATGAAGAGATCATTGACAATAATGATTTGAATTTCTTCAATTCAATTCAATTACCCTAACCAAGCATTGAAACCTAAGAGTTTGATTAAGAATCCTAGAAGAATCTTAGAAAAACTCTCAAGATGAAAGATGTTCGATCTAATTCAAATTGTCATATTGTTTTTAAAAGTATTATGAGGATTATAGAGACAAGAACTATATATAATCCTAAAGACCTAAATTAAGCTAATAATTTGTGGGTAGGGTAATTAGACATAAGTACTCTTAATACATAACCGAAACAACATGAGAAACCAACAAAAATTGAAAGAAAATCAAACATTAGGTTGGCTGGCCAGCTTGCAGCCGATGCCAGTTAGAGGATCAGTCACAACCAGTTCCTCCTCTGTTCTTGTCCGGCTGGCTCGACTGTAATTGGCACTGGGCCTTGCACTGGACAACCCAGTTGTGCCTTGTTTCATCTCTTGTTTGCTTGCTTCTTGAATAACTTTAAGTTGGTCAAATCTGCGACATTCTTTAGGCATCTTTGAACACGTATTCAAGCCTCCTAATCCCTCATATGAGTCTTTAGTGTTGAATACATTACAAAGCTCTTTAACTTGTCAATCATCTTCAAGAATAACTTCTTCAATCTTGGCGTCAACATCAAGTTGTTCTTCTTTGTTTTGCATCCATGCCAGCATTGCTATTTTCCTCTTCAAAGTATCATGCATATTCTTAATGTATAAGTCTTTGTACGCATAAATCAATTTCTTCATCTTGTAACTCTTCAATCCATTCCTTGAATTAACTCTTGAAGCTTCATATTCTAAACTTCTTTAGAATTGATCTTGAATCTTCTGATCTCCTCATATGGTTGCTCCATAAGCTCTCCAATGTCTTGATAGCTCCTAGATATCCATCATTCTCTTTCACCTCAAAAGGATTCGTGATGCATACCAAGGATCAATCATATCATTAATGGAATCATCAAGGAAGACATTTATGGAGGAGTTCAAAGAAGAGAAGATTCATGGAAGGAAACATGATTAGAAGGAATGTCCAAGAGTTGTTCTTTCTAATGAGGGCTTGTTGGAAGACATGTATTACACATTGTTGCTCAAGTTAAAGGACTTATATTTCAAATACAAGAATGGAGTCTCAAAAATGAAGATTGACAGCTCAAGGATAAAAGAAGTCTTGGTTGCTCAAATGATGGAAGAGTTTATGATCTTCTTTGAAGATGGTCTTGACAAAGGTTGGATGTTTTTCTACAAGGATTTGCACTTCAAGTTTAGGCTTGAAGATGTCATTAAAAGAGGCTTGAAAATTCAATAAGAAGCATCTAAAATCAAGTGGAGGATGCTAAGTAGTGAAGACCAAAGAAGAGGAAGAAACAAGCCTGAATTAAGCTCAAAACAAGGATGAATTTTCAGCCACAAAAACAGTCCCACCGACCAACTCCTCATGCACCGGTTGAAGACTAATTGCCCAGCTTGTTTCATTAATTGAGCTGGCCGTTAGAATCCATGAAATGCACATTTGGTTGAACATAAAGCGAGCAGCAAGCTTCAACTGCCTGTTTGGTAGAAATGCACTAGTTAACCACTAGATTGAGCAGCCTGCTTTGAGCTGCTTGTTTGGTACAATTCCAATACCAACCAAGCACCGAATGAACCACAAAATTCAGCAACTTGCTTGCTTGATTCATCCGCCACATTGTGTCAATTAAATTTGCATGTGACCGAAGGAATGGAAGAAAGAAATCAATATTTGAAGAGTGAAGACTTATGAGCACTAACCCACCGAACTAACATAGTTGTGAAGCTTCATTTCCCCACCACGGTCCAATGAATTGAAGAGTCTAATTGGCAACCAAAATATCATCCAACGTTCCAGAGAATTATCGGTGGAATCACAGGTGTGATACCCGGAGGCCGTGAAGACTTTCTCCACTTGTTAATGCAATAAAAGCCATTGTTCCAGCTTGCTTAATGCGATTTTATCCAATTTTATATTGACTTTACGTTTAATTTTTTGGTCCTTTTAATTTTTTAAAGGTGGCTCTTTAGTATTTAATCAATTTTAAGACTCGTTTTAGGGCTTCTTGAAAGATGACTATAAATAGTCTCTTTCGTAATAGTTAGTGAACCAACAATTTCCACGAGCATTTGAGTGATGAGTTTGAAAGATCAAGCAAGATCTTTTATGAGTTTTCTTGAGAGCTCTTCTTAGGGCTCTTGGATTATTACACGAAGGGGCATTCAATCACTTTGGGGTGAGGTATTGAAGTGCCTACCAAATCAAGATGTTTGGTTGCCGTAGATTTCCTACAAAGGTCAATCTAATCTCCCTTGAATCTTTGATGAGTCCTTTCTTTTTGTTGATTGATTTCTTGTATGAATGAACCTTAAAAACTTTCATCCAAATCAATAAATCACATCAATGCAACCTCAAATCTTTAAGTCCTGCATATAAAAAAGAATGATCACTATTATTGATTGAAGAATTAAAAGAATAGTTACCAAATGACTCTAAGTTAACCTTCATGGAAGGTAGAACTTGACAATGCCTTACCATACCTTTCTTCAATGGTTGTGGTCTCTCCTTTATTGATATGTATTCCATTTCCACTACAAGAAATTCATTAGAAGAAAGATCCTAGACAAGGAATACAAACTCATTAAGGAAACAAAGAAACCAAATTCTATCATTCAAAGCACATGCCATTAAAGCATTACATCCCGTTAGTCTATGACCCATAAGGCATGATATAAAGGTTCCCTTAACCTAGGATTCAATGACATTAAGCTCAAGAAACAATCCCTTAACATAGGATGTACGTGTCCTCCATAAAGAACATCAAACATATGTATAAAATGAATAAGAAAATACTCTTCACATATGCTAGAATTCATCAAAATATCAATATGGACATCATTATGCCCTTCTAAAAACAAGAAATTTTTCATACTCTTCCAAAATCTTAACAAACCTTTATTGGTGGCACAAAACGTAGTCCATATTATGATATAATTCCACCAAACAAAGATCAAACTCATTGCATGCATGATAGCATCATCAAAGAACAATATTTCATCATGATATTGATATGCCCCATCACAAGAATTCAACAAGTATGCTCCCACAATCATAGATTTCTTTTTCATGTGTAGTACTGTAACATGCTTTTGGAAATAGATATCAATGGATTTAGGATTACCATAGGTACGCTCAAAAGTAATTTCATGACTTTCAAGATTCAACAAATCAAAGAATTCATCATGTTTAGAATACTCAAGAACATATAAAGTACCTCCTCTAGGCATAATATCATGAAATTCACAAGCTTTTTCACAAATTTTCAACAAGCAATGCTTCTCAATAAGTTTCAACTTTTTTCTCACATTCACAATGAAACAGGTTTCAAACAAGATAGTCAAGCAATTGGAATCCACAATGAATATACATATGATACTACATAGATAGAAGTTTGAATCAAAGATGGTAATATAAAATATCCACAATAATCGATCATAAAAAACAAGCTTTAAAATTTCATTCATGTATCTCCCAAAGAAATGCTTGAACAAGAAATTCAAATTTTCCAATTCAAAAGAATGTGACTTCAAGTTATTCCCATGAATATCAATTTTCAGCAAATTCATGCTTAGAATCCATAGGCATCAACATAGTATTTTGACCAAGCAAAGAGCAAACATGCTTATAAACTCCACCATGTATGACTTGTCTTGAAACATCACATAGCCACAAGCATATTCTCTCACAAACTAAAATCAATAAAAGCTGTGACTAAACTCAAAAAAGTATAAGACATGCTTTTTCTAAATAAGAAATCATCGTGCTCAAGAATTTTCACAATAGCACTTTTTTTATGAAGATCATAAACATTTCTAAATACACACTTTGCCTTAGAAAGCATCCTGTCATATTAAAATCTCCACAATCTATCACCAAGTGCAGAGATAAGAGTGTACCACTCTAACATATCATTCATCTGTCATTTCCCTCCTTCATCTTATTTACTCCACAAACCTGAAAAAAAGGAACAAGACAACTATATAATGAATGATCAATGTTAGAAATGAGGATAGAAACCTCTTTGTTCTTCATGAGAACCAATTCACTCTCAATCTCTCTTTCTTTTTCATGAAAGCTCACTGTTTGTTCACTCAAATCTCACCCCTCAAAGACCCTTATCTCTTTTCTCTCTATGTCAATTTCATTTTTCAACTCTTTCTCAATCCCTCTTTCTTGTCTCTCAAGATCTTTTTTATCTCTCAAGCTCTTCCTTTTCATTTCTCTCTTTTCTTTTTCTCCACAGAAATATTTCATCCTCTCAAATGTTTTCTTCTCATCCATGGAAGCTTCATGTGGTTTTGAAGGAAGCAAATTGATCGTCCTTCCATCCCACATGATAGTGTACTTGTGTGGGCAACCATTATGCATAACTCTTCTATCAACTTGCCAAGGCTTCCATATCAACAAATGAGTTGTTTGTATAGATACGACATCACATAATACTTCATCCTTGTAACTTCCCATGGAAAATGGAATTTTAGCTTGCTTATCCACCAAAACTTCATCACCCTCATTCAACCGTTGTAGCTTATAAGGATTTGGATGGTCTTCACATTTTAGTCCTTCTTTGTCCACCACATATGGACTCATAATGTTCACATTACTTCCTTGATCAATTATCACACTACATTTGCTCCCAAAGATATGACATCTTGATGGAATAAGGTCTTTCTTTGGTCATCCCCTTCATGAACTGTCTCATTGTCAACAACTTGCTTCACTTCAAGTGTCACTTGATTTAGCACTTCGTCACCTACTTTGGCTTTCCCTTATTGCTCCATGGGAATGGATTTCTCTTCTTTTGAACAAAAACCTTGCACCTTCGATGTTGAAGAAGTACCATGTTTTGAACAGCCATGAGATTTCCCATATGTTGACTTCCTCTCCTTCAAGTGTCTTTCAACTTGAGTAGCCATGTGTACCATATTCTCAAGACAATCACAGGAATAGAGTTCAAATTCTTTCCGAATCTTAACAATGAAGCTATTGAGAAATCTAGTCATTTTATCTTCTTCATACTCTACTATGTTAGCTCTCTGCAATGCAATCTTCAACTCTTCATGGTACTCTTTCACATTCTTGGAGTCTTGAGTAACAATCTTGTAGTAGACCCTTGGTGCATATCTTTCCCTCATAGACTTCCTCAATCCTTCCCATGTAGTTCAGATCGAATTTGAAGGATTTTGTAGGTTCATTGACAAAGGTTTGCCGGACAAATTTTATAAGTTTCCAAAAATCGAAGATACAGATCAAGAAATTGAATTTCAATTATTTGTGGACACATATCAATTTGTAGAACCTTTGATAAGGAAAGAGATGCAATGTACATATTACTGAAATATTCTTCTTAATTATATGTATCCACAGGATTAATTTGGAAAACCTGTAGGGACATGCAAGAACAAACGATTTTGATTCGAAACATTCCTGTATTGAATTCCCATGGAACCTTTATAGTAAATGGAATACATAGAATTGTGATGAATCAGATATTACAAAGCCCCAGTATTTATTACCAGTTAGAGTCGGACCATAACGGAATTTCAGTCTATACCGACACCATAATATCATATTTGGGAGGGAGATCAAAATTAGAGATAGATAGAAAAGCAATGCTATGGTCTCGTGTGAGTGGGAAACAAAAAATATCTATTCTAGTTTTGTCATCAACTATGGGTTTGAATCTAAGAGAAATTCTAGAGAATGTTTGATGTCCTAAAATTTTTTGTCTTTTCTAAATGATAAGGAGAGAAAAAAAATTAGGTCAAATTAAAATGCCATTTTGGAGTTTTATCAACAATTTTCTTGTGTAGGTGGAGATGCAGTATTTTCTGAGTCCTTATGTAAGGAATTTCAAAAAAAATTCTTTCAACAAAGATGTGAATTAGGAAGGATTGGTCAATGAAGTATGAATCATAGATTGAACCTTGATATACCCCGAAACAATACATTTTTGATACCACAAGATATATTGGTAGCCACTGATCATTTGATTGGACTGAAATTTTAAATGGGTACACTTGAGGATATGAAGCATTTACAAAACAAACATATTTGTTCTGTAGAGAATCTTGTGCAAGATCAATTTGGATTAGCTTAGGTTCATTTAGAAAATGTGGTTCGAGGAACTATAGGTGGAGCAATTCAGCATAAATTGATACCAACCCCTTAGAATTTGGTACCTTCAACTTCATTAACAGCTACTTATGAATCTTTTTTCGGTATACAACCATTATCTCAAGTTTTGGATCGAACTAATCCACTGACCCAGATAGTTCATGGGAGAAAATTACGTTATTTGGGCCTTGGAGGAGTAATAGAGCAAACTACTAGTTTTCGGATATGAGATATCCATCCTAGTCACTATGGGCGTATTTTCGAATCGACACATCCAAAGGCATCAATGTTGGACTTATTGGATCCTTGTCAATTCATGCAAGGATTGGTCATTGGGGGTCTCTAGAAAGTCCATTTTTTGAAATTTCGGAGAGATCCACGGGAGTACGGATGCTTTATTTATCACTAGGTAGAGATGAATAATATAGGATAGTGATGCAAATACTTTGGACTTGAATCCGGATGTTTAGGAAGAACATCTTGTTCTGGCTCAATACTGTCAAGAAATTTTGACTATTGCATGAGAACAGATTCATCTTCGAAGTATTTTTACCTTCTAATTTTTTTTATTGTTGCTTCCCTCATTAATTTTATTGACCATAATTATGTGAATTGAGCTTTAATGAGTTTGAATATGCAAAGTCAAGCAGTTCCTCTTTCTCAGTCCAATAAACGCATTGTTGGAACTGGGTTGGACGGACAAGTAGCTCTAGATTCAAGGGCTCTTTCTATAGTGCAACGCAACCAAGATCCTTTTATCAATTAATGGAGATACTCTAAGCATTCCATTAGTTATGTATCAATGCTCGAACAAAAATACTTCTATGAACCAAAAACCGTGGGTTCAATGGGGTAAGTAAATTAAAATTGACAAAATTTAGCCGGCAGTGCTGCTATGGTGGGTGCTGTTCTTTCTTCAGGGAAAAACGTATTAGTAGCTTATATGCCATGGGAAGGTTACAATTTTGAAGATGCAGTACTCATTAGTGAACGTTTAGAATAAGAACATATTTATACTTCTTTTCACATATGGAAATATGAAATTCAAACTCATGTGACAAGCCAAGGCCCTGAAAGGGTCATCAATGAAATACCATATTTAGAAGCCCAGTTACTTCGCAATTTAAACAAAAATGGAATTGTGATGTTGGGATCTTGAGTAGAGGCAGGCGATATTTTAGTAGGTAAATTAACACCCCAGATGGTAAACGAAGCATCATATGCCCCTGGAAGATAGATTGTTACAAGCTATACTTGGCATTCCGGTATCTAATTCAAAAGAAACTTGTCTAAAACTACCTATAGGTTGTAGGGGTTGGGTTATTGATGTGAGGTGGATCTAGAAAAGTGGGGATTCTAGTTATAATCTGAAAACGATTAGTGGATATATTTCACAGAAATGCAAAATCAACGTAGGCGATAATGTAGTTGGAAGACATGGAAATAAGCGTATCATTTCCAAAAGCAACAAAAATGCTATGAGAGTAAAATATAGAAGCAAAAACTAGTGATACACAATAATTGTAAACATAATGTAACAAAATGAAAAAAGAAAACGGCATCCATTGATAGGCTTAATATCTATCCAAATAAGATATATATGCCAATTATGTAGCATATACAAAACCTTCATCAAAATACAACATTGTGTGTACCAACAATCTTTAAAATATGCAATTAGTGGCTACAAAAATCCTTTGTTGATATGATCTCGAATTTGAAAGTAAATCCTCATTTTATCAATCAATTCAATACACGCCCAAATTGAGATCTACCCAAGACTTTATACAAGAGGTTCAAGCTAGAACCATTGACCATAATATCTTCCAATATGATCTAATGGATTGAATCCCTTCAATTCAACTCAATTACTCTAGCCAAGCTTTGAAGATCTCAAGAGTTTTGCTAAGAACCCTAGATAAGCAGTTAGATGAACACTCAAGAAAAGATTTGTTTAATCCTAAAGGATTCTCTAAATTGTTTGAAAAGTGTGTGTAGAATAAGTTGTCTTTCAAAATACAAATAGAGAACTATTTATAGTCTCAACACTAAGAAGCCCTAAGAATGATTAGAGACTTGTCTAACCATCTAAACTAGCTTAAAACACAAGGAAAAGTCATTAAAATCAAGTGGAAGTGTACAAAATGAGTCAAGATTGCATTGAGATAAAATAGGGGGAAGGCTATTCGGCACCTGATCAAACTGTAACCAGCACCGAATGCAGAGCTAGATAGCTACTGGAAATTCTAGTGGCCATCCGGTGCTAGCCTGGGTACTGTAGAGCACGAGATGGTGCTCTTTTGTGCCATTTGGTGCTTGCTGGTGCCATCTCTGCACCACACTTGTTTTGCACTGTACCAACTTCTTCCCAAGCCTTCCGAGGCTCTTCAACTTGATTACCAAAGCTCCCAAGGGCTTGTTCCTTGATTGTACACTCCTCATTGATATCTTCTATCATCCACAAGTTGAATTCCTTCCCTAGTTGTTCTTCATCCGTTATTGGTTGTCCTTCAAAGATTGTTGGGAAATCAAGCAACTCTTCCCTCCTTTGCACAAATGTGATCAATGCCTCTTTCATCTTCAAAGTATCATTCTTATACTTGAAGTATTGATCTTTGTACAAGAACTTCCAATCATTGTTAAGATCGTTTTCAATAGAGATCATAAGTTCTTCAAGTTGTTGAACAATCTCCACCAAGTCTTTCTTCATTCATGATCTTCCAACCTTGTATTTGAAATACAAACTCTTCTACATAATCTCCTTCTTTTCATAAGCATCTTCCTAATCTATATAGATCTCATCTTTAGTATGATTGCCCTTGAATTGTAAACATTCACATTTGAAGTTGAATAGATTGATTCTCCTAAGTTCTTCATATGAGATCTTACATGAATTCTCTCATGCCATGTATGCTCTTTGATCTCCGTCATTTGCCTTGATCTAAGTTCCTGCAAACACATTGCTGTCAATAATAGATGACATAAACTTTCAATTATGGACCATAAAGAAGAATTTAGAAGCATGAGTATATCATAATAGCAAAACACATTGATGTTAATAAAAGATTGATACTCCTTCCGTAACTAAATATAAGTCATTTAAAATAACTTTTCTTGTCATTAACTATAAGCTATTGTTGTTAGTTAATTAGTTATTTGGAAATGTTTTTTCTATATTCCTATAATAAAATACTCATGAAATAGTATTCACAATTTTTAAATGGGGATTAGAAGATATTTTAGGGGGCGGGGGGGGGGGGGAATGTTGGGATTTATGCCCAAAAAGGCTATCATTTTCTGAGAAAAAATGTAAAATACTATAATCTAAATAAGTAATTTTTTACATATTAGCATAACATGCAATAAGGTCCAAATTGATTTAAAT
>JAOXNR010052442.1:0-16561 GCA_028571225.1 Parsonsia alboflavescens | reverse complement strand
TTAGAAAAGCTAACTTTTAGTTATTGGTTGGATAATACACAGATGACCTGATTCACGGTATAAACAATTCATACCTGTGTGGTTCCTTGTTAACAGGTTACTATCAAAGGAGACAGTATAAAATTTTTTTAGAGTGGACAAATAAAATTTAACGAAGGAAGCAACTGTTAGTAAGTGAGCATAATCCATGCCAACTATTTGTAACCTAATCTATGGCAACTATTTGTTAGGTAGAGGGTTGGATTAAGAAATTGAAAAATGAGTACTATGGATTTTGGGGGAGATATTACTGAAATCAATGAACATTTGACAATATCTAAGCTAATAAGGTTGCTATTTTCCTCATTTCAACAAAAAGAATTTAAGTTGGTTTTAGCTATATTGATAAGTTGGAAGAACTTTCATTAATGTCACGAGGAAAGCAGTAGTCAAGCTATAATCAGATGGAAACTTCCCTTGAGAAGCTTGCTGGTGAAAGTAGGAAGGGGCAGTAGGTTGAGAAGTTCAGAAAAATTTTCCTTGAGATGCCTGGCGTTCTGATTCTTGATGAGCGTCACACACCTTGCAACCATAACAGCCTATTGTGGAAGGCTTTGACAAAAGTAGAGACATGCTGATGGATCACAAGGAGTAGAATCCACTAAAGATTTCTCTTTGACCAATAGAATTTGCTAATTGGAACACAGACAGGAGAGGAATTTGGGGTTTGGTTTTCTAGGGTTTAATTTGCCAACAAGTAGGACTTTTTTGTTTTGTAGAAGGGCCTTGTAATGAATCAAGAAAGCACTTAGTGATATAAATAAATTTCCTAAATGAGATATATAGGATATTTATATACATTAAAAATTTGTACTTCCGAAATTTTTCTTCATTAATTATCAAAAAAGAACTTAAAAAATTGCAAAATTATATATATATATATAAATATATATTTATATATTTATATCTAAAAGGAATTAAGTATGAAAACATTCCGTTAGTTAATGGACAAAAAGTATTTGGAAGCTAATTGTATTACTGGTCTCTAAAGAAGATTATTGATGATTCTGTTAAAGATGGCGATTAAAGAAGTCTCTAAAAGCCGCCATCTATTTTACCTCATTCGCTGCCCATTCACTTTTTGGGGAAGGAAATTTTGCACTCGTTTGCGTCAGTTATATTGAAACCCTTAAAAGTAGATGTTCCTACCGCTAACATGTCTTGACCAAGTACTGCAAGGGTGTGTGTTGAGCTGGATTTGCTGAACACCTTGTCGCACAGGAGATGGATTCATCAGGACGATTTGGGCTTTTGGCAACCGATAAAGTATGAACATTCATTGCAATATTGTTCTTACTTCCGGAAAATTGAGCATTCCTAAGAACGTTGCCATGTTAAAAATCCAGAATTGAAGGCAGCCAAAGATCAGAGCAAACCAGGCCCTAATCCTACGGTTATGCAAAACCCAAAGGTGAAAAATTTACAGGTTTGAAAAATTATGGATACAAACGCAATGGACCCAGTCCTAAAGTATACATTGGGGAAGCAGAACCCAAAAGTTACAATTGATGGTGAAGGAATTATTGAGAAGTCTGGACTTGGGAACTGCATACGGAAAGAAAATCAAGGGCAGGAAAAGCCGCTAATCAGGCTCAGGAAGAAAACCCTATATCGGGCAAGGCTGCATCGCAAGTTGAGGAAAGCTGGGAAACAGAGCAAGAAACAGAGGGTAAGGCTTCAGCAGAGCATGTTAATAAATCAGGGAATTCATCAGGAAAGGGAACTTTGGCTGCTGCTGCAGCTACTGCACAGAAACAGGTTGCAAATCAATCTGGAATATCGGGGGATTCTACTACTGATCAAGATGATATTAATCCAATTCGGATAGACACACAAATGGAGTTTGTTGCTGATACAAAGGAATTAAATCTACATGTGGATATACCGGCAATGAGTGAAGCTCAATCAGCATCCCCAAACCTGGTTAAAAAGAAGAAAGAAATTGGTCCTTCAAATGTGATTACAAAACTTCAATCTCGACGCTGCTTATCCTCCAATCAATCAATATGAAGAAGCTTTTAATTTGGAATATAAGAGGTATACGTAATTCTACCTCTTTGGGCAAATTGAAAAATAATATTTTAGTCAATAAATCATTGATGATTGCTATTTTAGAGCCTATGGTTAGTTCTACAAGGATTGCTTCTTTTTGCATTTAAAGTCAAGACGTCCCATTATTGCTCTAATTCAAATGTTGTGTGGTTCAATGGAGAAATACATGGGCTTGGAGGAAGTTTGTTCGATGTCTTTTGTTTATGCAGCCTATGATTATATTTCTAGTCGGTTGCTGTGGATGGAGATGGCAGAGGTCTCCACATTGGTTACTGGTTTGTGGTTGTTGGGAGGGCATTTTAATGTGGTTCAAAGTTTTGATGAAAGTTTAGGGTCACCTCCAGCACTTAGGCCAATAAGGGAATCTAGTGACAGTGTGGAGCATTGTGGATTATTAAACTTACCTTTTGCGGGCAGTAACTACACATGGTATAGATCTACTTATCCTCCTTTTTGGAAAAGATTGGATAGAGTCTTGGTGAATAATAGCTCACAAAATACTTTTCACAGCACGTCGGTGGAGCAATTCCCTCGGGTTCCCTCAGATCATTTCCCTCTTCTCATCTCAACTAAAAAGGCTGGAACTCAAGGTCCATGGATTTTTCGATTCCAAAGAATGTGGCTTAGACAGAAATATTTTCAGGGGATTGTCGAATCATCCTAGTAGCAGCATATAGATAGGGATGGTATGGGAAAACTAGGTGGTAAATTAAATCGATTAAAGCATGTTCTCAAGGTTTGGATTAAGGAAACACTTGGTAATGTTGAGACCAATGTGCAGCTGGATGAGAACTTAGTTACAACATTGGAAGAAGTATGCATGGCGAAAGTCACGGAGGAAAATTGAAAGAAGCTTCACAAGGCTACAGCAGATCTGGTTTTTCATTTAAAAAATCAAGAGATTTTTTGGAGGCAAAGATCAAGAATCAAATGGCTTAAGGAGGGTGAACGTAATATGTCGTATTTCTTAAGTTATTGGCATACAAGGAAGGCAATGTTACAAATTCATAAAATCAAAGACATGGTGGAGACTTGGCTGACAAAAATTCAGGACATTAAAAGGGAAGCAGTGGCATTCTATTGGAGTTTATTATCAGAAGATAAGGGTTGTCGGAGGAGTTTAACAGAAAACATACCCAAAGGAATTGATTCGGAGAAGAATAGGGAGCTGTCGGTGTTGCCTGATCTGGAGGAAATTCAGACAACAGTATTTCAGCTAATTTGTAGTGGTGGCGATTAAATAAGTCTCTAAAAGCCACCAACTATTATACCTAATTCCCTGCCCATTCACTCTTTCAGGAAGGAAATTTTGCACTCGTTTGCATCAGTTATAGGGAAACCCTTAAAATTCGATGTTCCTACTGCTAATATGTCTCGGCTAAGCACTGCAAGGGTGTGTGTTGAGCCAGATTTGCAGAACACCTTGTCGCACAGAAGATGGATTCATCTGGAGGATTCGGGCTTTTGGCAATCAATAAAGTATGAACATACATCGCAATATTGTTCTTACTTCTGGAAAATTGAGCATTCCTAAGAACTCTGCCATGATAAAAATCCAGAATTGAAGGCGGCCAAAGTTCAGAGCAAACCAGCAGCCAATCCTAGGGTTACACAAAACCCAAAGGTGAAAAATTTACCGGGTTGGAAAATTAAGGATACAAACACAATGGGCCGGGTCCTGAAGCACGTAGTGGGGATGCAGACCCAAAAGTTACAATTGATGGTGAGGGAATTATTGAGAAGTCTAGACGTGGGAACAGCTTACAAAAAGAAAATCAACAGCAGGAAAAGTCGGCTAATCTGGGTCAGGAAGAAAACCCCATATCGGACAAGGCAGCATCCCAAGTTGACGAAAGCAATGAAATAGAACAAGATATAGAGGGTAAGGCTTCAGGAGAGCATCTTAATGAATCATTGAATTCATCATTCAAGGGAACATTGGCTGCTGCTGCACAGAAACAGGTCGCAGCTCAATATGAAACATCGGGGGATTCTACTACGGATCAGGATGCTGTTAATTCAATTCGGATAGACACACAAATGGAGTTTGTTGCTGATACAAAGGGATTAAATTTTCATGTGGATATACGGCAATGAGAGAAGCTCAATCAGCATCCCCAAATGTGGTTACGAAACTTCAGTCTTGAGATAGTTCAAACTCCAATCAATTAAAATGAAGAAGCTTTTGATTTGGAATATGAATTACCCATTTCCCAGAAAAAGATTTATGGGAAATGTAACAAGTAATGCAGATGTTTGACCTTCAAAACAAACGGTGCAAATGGTCGTAGATGCAACTAATAATTAAAAAAAAAAAAAAAAAAATACTCATGATTATGAGATTGATATGGATACATAATGGAATCAAGAAGCTAAAAAATTTTATGATATGTTATCTCTAGCAAAAGAGCCATTATGGCCAGGTTGCAAGAAATTATCACTACTTGCAACTATTTCTGGACTTTTGAGCATGAAATCATCACACGATATGTCAGAAGCATGCTTTAATGATATGTGTCAACTACTCAATCATGCTCTACCTGAAGGGCACAAGTTAACGAAAAAATTTGTTACTTGTCTTGCATTTCCTGTGGAGAAAATAGGTGTTTGCAAGAATGAGTGCATGTTGTTTTGGCAAGAAAATGAAACAAGAGAGAATTGTGAAATTTGTGGTCATCCCCGTTGGAAGCCAAGAAAGAAGTCAAAGCTGGAGCTTGAGCCCTATAAACAAAAGCACTAATTTCCTATCACTCCTAAACTGCAACGTATGTATGCTTCTCCAAAAACAGCAAAACATATGACTTGCATTTCATGCATCCACGATGTGAAGAAGTAATATGCCATCCTCATGAGGCAGAGGCTTTGAAACATTTCGATAGTACTCATCCCTCATTTTCTGCAGAACCTCGTAATGTGAGACTTGGTCTATGTACTAATGGATTTCAACCTTTTGGTCTATCTAGGAAGCACTATTCTTGTTGGCCAGTCATTTTAACACCTTATAATTTGCCTCCAGGTATGTGTATGAAGAGTCCATACATGAAGGTACCTGGGCCCAAGAATCCAAAAAAGTTGATAGATGTTTTTGTTCAACCATTGATTAAAGAGTGGAAAGACTTGTGGCGCAATGGTATTAAAACGTGGGATGTCCATAGGAAGGAAAATTTTAATATGCGAGCTGCATTAATATGGACAATTAATGACTTTCCAGTATGTTGTCAGGATGGAATACAGCCAATCAATTACCCTATCCTATTTGTATGGAGAATACTAAGGAATTTCAATTTAAACATGGTCATAAGACAAATCATTTGACTGCCACCGACAATTTCTCCCAAGAGATAATATCCTCTTAGGCATGATCGCAAAAACTTTGCAAAAGGACGTGTTCAATTATCTATGCCCCCACAAAGGTTCAATGGAATAGAGATTCGAAATATGGTTCCATGCATGCCTAATGTGTTGAAAAAAGATGGACAAAAAATCAAAAAAAAAAAAAAGGGGTTTGGTAAGGAACATAATTGGACAAAATGAAGTATATTTTGGGAAGTCCCATATTGGCATGACAACCTTATCCAACAGAATTAAGACAAAATGCATATCACGAAGAATGAATACAATTATGGATGTGAGAGGTAAAACGAAGGACAATGCCAACTTTAGATTGGATATTGCAATGTATTGTGATAGATCAAATTACACTTGAGGGAGAATTGTACAAAGAAACCAAAGGCGATCTATACCTAGGATAAGGATGGTCATAGTAAGGTTTGTAAGTGGGATTAGTCCCTAAAATTTCCTGATGGGTATTGTTCAAATATGAGAAATTGTGTTGACATGAAAGACTTCAAATTAAGTGGAATGAAGAATCATGATTGCCATGTTTTTATGCAAAGATTGATACCTGTTGCATTTTATGAGTTCTTCCTTCTTATGTATTTAAAGCAATAATAGAATTGAGTTTATTTTTTGAAGAGGTAAGTTCTACAACTTTACTCAAAGATGAGATACGAAGGTTGGAAAAGGACATCAGAGTTTTCTTATTTAAGTTGAAAAAAATATTTCGTCCATCTTTTTTTGACTCAATGGAACACCTTCCAGTTCATCTTCCATATCCTACAGAATATTGATGAATGTTTCCTTTTGAAAGGTACTCACAATGTGTTATATATAAATATATATATATATATATTTTATATATATACACACACGATAATGTTAGAGTGCACCGTTAAGTTTTTAACTAGTCAAAGTTAGTGGTTAACTAATTTTTAAAAAAAATAATAATAATAAATTTGATCCAATCCCCCTAGGGTTTATCCTTTTAGGGTATCATCTATAAAATATATTTACAAAAAAGTTTTATTGAATATTTTTTTAAAAAAAATAAAATTAGAATTTGACCGTTAGAAACTGCGGAGTGCATTGATGCACTCTATTACATTACCATATATATATATATATATATATATATATATATATATTCGTGATTAAATATTATTTGTTTTAAGATTCAAGGTTTTTTTTTCTATAATTTTTATTTTACTTTCAGAATCTTGTATCATTTCAAAAAAAAAGATAAAGAACAAGGCACATGTAGAGGGGTCCATATGTAATGCGTATCTAGTAGAGGAGACTTCGTTATTATGTGAGCATTAATTTGATGATAATGTGATGACTAGAGAACACACATTGAACATACATGAATTTTCCAATTGAATTGGATTCCAATATTGTTAATCTTTCAATTTTTCCCCCATCAAGCTAAACCTTCTAGAGCATGTAAAAATCGCTATCTAAGCAGTGGTGAGTATGATGCAGCTCATAGATATGTACTACTCGACTGTATAGAAGTGGAGTCATATATTGAATGAAATTTTTTAAAAAATTAATATTATTAATTTACTATTTATTTATATTATTAAATGGAAGTGGAGCCATGTAACTAATTATTGGTTGATTATTTTATGCTTGTCAAATTATTTGTGGATATGCTAAATGCTACAAAGAATGGAACTATGGATGAAATGGTTAGCAATGCTATTGATAAAGATTTCACTACTTGGTTCAAGACATATGTGAGCTTTTCTTTTTGCCTCCCCTTTTTTTTAATGAAAAAAAATACCTACAGAAAATATTTTAGATTTCTGTTTTAAAGACTAGCGAAATGAACTCACTTATTTTGTTGCAGGCAAGATGTCATTCAAATGGATTAAATCCATTACTAGTGGATCTTGCTGAAGAGTTAACACTTATCCAATATTATTTGTGAACAATTAAGTTTGGCACATTGAAGACCATGCACAAAGATAACTACTAATAGTGGGGTTTGTGTTAAAGGATCATTTTGGAGTGAATCCTCATTGGACTTCTATGGTGTTCCTCAAGAGATTATTGAACTTAATTATCCAAAAAAGAAGTTTTCTTCTTCAAATGTGATTGGCGTGATCCTAAGCCTAATTTGGGAACAAAGATACACTCAACATACAAAATTGTGGATGTCAACTTTTCTAAAAATTGAAATGGAAATGAACCATTTTTACTAGCACAACAAGCTAGTCAAGTATTCTATGCATATTATCCTAGTATGACAAATGAGTGTTGAATTGAGATAAAGATTAGCTTGTGATTAAAGGCATTGGCATGAGAATGAATGATTTTCAATTTTCATCTCACTAAGAGGGTGGGCAGTCTTCTTTTCACTATTGCAGGTATATGATATATCATATGTGCATATTTTGGGGGGGAAACGGTGAAATTTGGAGAACTTTTTCTCCTCAAAAGCATAAGAAGAAATTTTGGTTTTTTTTTTTCCCTATATTTTTTTTCTTCAAATTTGAGTGATCCTTTGAACGGATAGATATTCATAAAATGTTGGGTTTGCTTTTGAATTTGGACACTTACTAGCTAGCCTATTGATTCAGGTTTCAATGGGTCATAAAGTTTTACTTGTTGAATTTTGAATTATTATTATTATGATATGGATAGATCAACTAAGTTATCTGAGTTTTACTTGTTCAATTGCTCTAAGTTTTAGAAGTTATCATCTTGTATGGCTGAACAATAGAAAGAACTCTCTCCGAAATAGAAATTGCAGTAGCACTTAACAACAGCCTGTACCACTTGTATATAATATGTGTCCTATTATATTATGATATGTAACCAAAAAAAGGTGCATTCTAGCATTGGTGAGATATTCAAAAGTAAGTTTGATGGTCATTGAAGCTGTTGGAAAGACGTTTCTGAGCATATAGTGGACGAATGGTTTGAACAATTTCATATGAGAACCTTTACTTTTTATTTCTTCTTTTTAAAATATAGTCCTTTTGAGTTTAATTTAGTTAATGGTATAATATATAGGAAAGGAGGTTTTGGACTAGACGAGGACAATGAAGTGCGACGTATATTTAATTTGAGAGGATTTGGTTTGCTACGTAATAACTTAAGGCGAATTTGGAATGGAGCACACAAAAAGATGAATTGGATATCAGAGGACCATCATTGCATTCTTCGTGCACATTGGACCTCTCCTACCTTCACCAAAATAAGTGTTAGTAACCCAAAAAATCACCAAATCAATAAGGATGGACTTGGCTTCTCTCATCACACTGGAAGTTCTTGTCCTTGTGCTCTACATATGAGTGATTTAGTAAGTTCACCTCTCTTTTCTTTTTCTTTCTTTTTTCTATGTTTTGGTCTAATGATTAAGGATAAATTTCTGTTCGGAGTAGGCAGGCATATCTAAAGCATTAAATTTCTTATATTTGTGTAATTCATCTATATTCATATATTTTATCTTGGATTCTAATCTTAAATATCAATTTATATTTTTTCTTATAGGCGATGATGCGAGGCCAGAAGCACTAGTAGAAATCAAGTGACTCGAGCTCGAAATGGACTCAAATTTGGTTGGGTGATTGGAAACAGCCCAATGGTCAAAACCCATCTCTTTGCCATGGACTGAGGGAATTTTGGGCCATCTGGGATAGTTTAGTTGGACTTTTGTGCCTTTTTTATATTTTAAGGTTATTTTGATAATTTTGTTGTTTTTTATGTTTGGCTAGGGTTTGGTTATATTTTTCTAGTTGTTCAGGGATGAGGGTTGTTGAATTTTGATTAATTTCAACTATTTTGTCGCAATACAGAAAACTAGACAGTTTTCGCAAATTCCCACCTTTTCTTCTGTTTCGCATGTTTTCGTAGTCTGTTTTTGCATCATTTGGTATCAAAGCACTAGGTTGCCCTCAAAAATGGCTGAACGGAATCATGTTAGTCTTGGACGGCATCATGTGGGAAGGGGACGTGGAGTCGTTCCTGAGGAACACGAACAGCCTCATTAACGAGACATGCAAGACAGAGAAAACGAAGAGTTGAGAGGGCGGATCCAAAACTTGGAATGGCAACTGGCGTAAGCTAGGTTGGGTGTTCAGTTTGAGGAGGGGGAGGAATCAAAGATTGAAACCGACTATGAGGGGGAAGATGTCGATCCATTTGGGGTATTGAACCGGGGGCATAATCGAGCAGAACAACCTAGCAGACAATCTTTTTTCCAGAATTTCATATGAAAATCAATATTCCCGATATTCAAGGTAAGGCTTATCTTGATGAGTTTATAGATTGGTTACATACTGTTGAAAGAATTTTTGAAATTCGAAACCCGACTGAGGAGCAGAAGGTTAAAATTGTTGAGATTAAATTGAGGAAACATGCATCAATATGGTGGAACATGTTAAGAAGCAACATGCGAGAGAGGGGAAGTTGAAAATTGAGACTTGGGTTAAGATGAAGAAATTGTTGCGAAAAAAGTTTCTGCCTACTCACTACAGGCAGGAGGTTTTCATTGAATATCATAGTGTTAAGCAGCATGAGTTGTGGGTAGAACAGTATATTGAAGAATTTGATCGTCTGCGTATGAGATGTGATGTGGCAGAAGAAGATGAGCAGACAGTGACTCGATTTTTTGCAAGATTGAGGGTCGAAATTGTGGAGGTAGTTCAATTCCAACAATACTAGTCATATGAAGATGTTTGCAGACTAGCTCTGAAAGTCAAAGGACAGTGTAAACGGAAGAACAGTGGTTCAGGGTCTAGGTATCCGAACAGATTTCAAAGCAAACCTAGCAGTCAATCATCTTCAGTGGCGACGACTAAAAGTAAAGGAGAAAAGGGTAAATCAGTGGCCAAGGAAGGACAGCACAGTGGGACTGACAAAGCAACAGCGACGGCTAAGCGCTGTTTTAAATGTCAGGGTATTAGACACTTTGTTGTAGACTGTCCAAACAGGCAATACGTGACACTTAGTGAGGAAGCCCTGGAACCCGTGTATGATGAATATGAAGGGGAACCTGATGACGTTCAGAACTAGGAGGGTATTGTGCATGCAGATTCGGGAGAGTCACTTGTGATTAGGCGAGTTCTAAATGTGGTTGTAGCAGAAGAAGAGTGATGGCTGCGACATAACATCTTTCATACCCGATGTATTGCCAAATGAAAGGTTTATAACATGATCATTGATGGCAGTAGTTGTGAGAATGTGGTCTCTACGACGATGGCAGAAAAATTGGGTTTAGAAACAGTTGAGCACCCGCAGCCCTATAAACTGCCGTGGTTGAAGAAGGGCAACGAAGTGAAAGTCAGCAAATGGTGTCTAGTGCAATTTTCGATTGATAAGAAATATGTTAACGAGGTCTGGTGTGATGTTGTTCCTATGGACGCTTGTCACATTCTATTTGGGAGGCCATGGCAGTACGATAGTAGGACGAAACATGATGGCTTTCAGAACACATACACCTTCAGCAAGGATGGTGAGAATATCACACTAGGTCCTTCGGATTTGAGGAAGGAAGCAACGAATAATCTTCTATCCAGAGCGGAATTTCATAAGGAAACAAGAAAGGCGATTGAAATTTTTGCATTGGTTGTCCTAGAACAAAATGCAGACTAGCCTGAGCTTCCTAAGCAAATTGCTCCGTTGCTGCAAGAATTCGCTAATTTGATACCAGAGGAGATGCCTTCGGGTTTGCCACCTATGAGGGACGTCCAACACTGTATATAGACTTCGTGTCTGGCATTGTCATTTATAATAAGGCAGCCTATTGCATGAGTCCTAAGGAGCATGGGGAGCTACAATAGCAGGTGCACAAATTGATGGAAAAAGGAGTAGTTAGGGGAAGTATGAGTCCTTGTGCAGTGCCAGCTTTATTAGTGCTAAAGAAAGATGGTTCTTGGAGGAAGTGCATTGACAGTCGGGCAGTGAAAAAGATAACCATCGGGTACAAGTTTTTGATTCCCCGATTTGATAGACTAGTTACATGGGGCATCTGTCTTTCTGAAGATAGATTTGAGGACCAGATACCACCAGATTTGGGTCCGACCGAGGGACGAGTGGTAGAATGCGTTTAAGACCCGAGATGGGCTATACGAATAGATGGTCATGCCTTTCAGACTATCGAACGTGCCCAGTACCTTCATGAGATTGATGAATCAGATGTTTCATCCATTTATTGGTCGATTTGTATTTGTGTATTTCAATGATATCTTGATTTATAATATCTCGGATAAGTAGCATTTACAACACCTGAGGAAATGTCACTTTTTGACTGATCATGTGACATTTTTGGGTTATGTTATGTCAGGCAGTGGCATTCGAATGGATCCTACAAAGGTGGATGCTATTCTAAGTTGGGAGACACTGAAGACAATGTTTGATGTCCACAGCTTCCATGGGCTGGCTTCTTTCTACTAAAGATTTATTCGGGGTTTCAGCTCCATTTTTGCACATTTGACAGACTATTTGAAAGGGAGTCATTTTGAATGGACTGCAAAGGCAGATTCAGCTTTTCAGCTATTGAAACAAAAGGTAACCAAAGCTCTTGTATTGGTTTTTCCTAATTTTTTGGAAATGTTTCAAGTACGTTGTGATGCTTCAGGAGTAAGTATTGGAGGAGTGTTGAGTCAGCGCGACAGGCCTGTAGCTTTCTTCAATGAAAACCTAAATGAGGCAAAGCAGAGGTACTCAACGTATGACAAGGAGTTTTATGCGATTGTGAGGAATTTGGAGCATTGGATTCACAATCTTGTGTCCAAGGAGTTCGTTCTGTTCTCTCAGCATGAGGCCCAGAAATTCATTAATGGACAACACAAACTGAATGCGAGACAAGCGAAATGGATAGAGTTTCTGCAAGCTTTCAGTTTTTCCATCCAACACAAGGCCAGCATATTGAATAGGGTGGCAAATGCACTAAACAGGAGACATGCATGGTTCAATACGATGCAAGTCCAGGTATTGGGTTTCGATACATTTTCTAACTTGTACAAGGATGATCCGAAGTTCTGGGGTGTATGGGAGAAGTCTCAAAAAGAGCTGGAACAGTTGTTTATGATTCAGGACAAATTTCTATTTAGTGGGAATTAGTTGTGTGTCCCTGATTGTTCGTTGAGGGTGGCAATTATTAATGAGCATCATGCTGGAGGTTTAGCAGGGCATTTTGGGATTGACAAAACGTTGGCCTTGGTACATGATCATTTTTATTGGCCTTGGATGGAGCGTGACATGATTCGTTGCATTCAATGATGTAAGGTTTGTCATATTGCTAAAACTAAGGATAACAATGCTGGTTTGTATTTGCCTTTACCCGTGCCAGTGGCACCTTGGGAGGATATCATTGTGGACTTTGTTTTGGACTTGCCGAGGACCCAAAGGAATAAGGATTCGATCATGGTAGTGGTTGACAAATTTTCGAAGATGGCACACTTTGTTCCCTGCAACAAAACATTTGATGCTTCACAAGTGGTTAGGCTGTTTTTACATGAGATTGTCAAACTGCATGGGGTTCCCAAGTCGATCAAGTCTGACAAGGATGTGAAATTCGTCTGTCACTTTTGGCGTAATCTCTGGTGATATTTGGGAACCAAGCTACAGTTTAGTTCTTCTCACCATCCTCAAACAAATGGGCAGACGGAAATGGTGAACTGAAGCTTGGGCAATCTGTTGGGCAGTTTGCTTGGTGACAGTCCACGGTAGTGGGATTTGGTGCTGCCTCAGGCTAAATTTGCATATAATAGGTTAGTGAATCGGACGATAGGGAGAAGTCCATTCGAGATTGTCTATGTGCGCAATCCAGCTACTCCACTGGACCTTACATCATTACCTGTTCATAGTCAGTTTAGTGCTAACACAGAGGAACGTGCTACACAGATCAAGGAGCTGCATTCTCAAGTTCATACTTGGATTAACTGGTAGAATTCGCAGTATAAGCAGTGGATTGATAAGCATCAAAAAATGGTTGTGTTCAAAAAAGGTGATCTGGTTTGGATTCAGCTCAGAAAGAAGAGGTTTCTGGCAGGCAAGTTTGGGAAATTGCAGCCTCGCTTAGATGGGCCATTCAAGGTGCTTGAACGAATAAACGACAATGCCTACAAGATTGACTTGCCGGGCAGGTACAATGTGTTAAGTACTTTTATGTTGCTAATTTGTCACCTTACCACTCAGAAGAAGAGGACGACTCGGCAATTGATGCAGTTAGTGAGGATGAGTCAGATTCGATGGTGAATCATTTCCAAGCCGGGGAAGATGATGCAAGGCCAAAAGCACTAATAGAAATCAGGTGGTCAAAGGTCGGAATGGGCTCAAATTTGGTTGGGTGATCGGAAACGGCCTAATGGTCAAAACCCATTGCTTTGCCATGGACTGAGGCAGTTTTGGGCCATCTGTTATCATTTAGTTGGACTTTTGGGCCTTTTTTATATTTTAGGGTTATTTTGGTAATTTTTTTTAATGTTTGGCTAGGGTTGCTAGTTGTTTTCGGATGAGGATTGTTGAATTTTGATTAATTTTGACTATTTTGTCTCAATACAGAAAACTAGACAGTTTTCACAAATTCTCATCTTTTCTTCTGTTTAGTCTGTTTTTGCATCAAGAGAAGAAGTTGAAAAGGAAGATAACACCTTTGGAGTTCTTTAAATACACTGAACTCCAAAGAATGCAAGGTGGAGTACTCCACTTGAACAAGAAGGGACCAAAATTGTCCAAGATGAGGGGCAACTCAAATTTAAAGATAAATGCTCAGAACATTATTTTTATTTTTTTCATCTTTGAATAAAAATGATAGTTATTAACGATGTTGATGTCACTTTCTTTGTATATGATTGTTTGTTGATTGTGACTACGATCTTCTTCTTTTTTTGCATTTTAGAATATACATCAGAAAAAAAAAATGTAAAAAAAGCAAAGGATGCTTTACAAGCAAATGGTGGGAGTCAAGTAATTGAAGAGACAAATGAGGTAGACATTGGGCTTCATACAGTAGGAGGACCAAAGAGAGGAAATGTTTATGGATTTGGTCCTTGTGTGTCAGAATTCATCATTAAAGCTTCAAAAAGTAAAAAATCTATAGTGACTCAATCAAATGGTTATAGAGATGGACTCCAGGAAAAGCTTGACAAGTTAAGGGAGGAAAATGCTAGTCTCAGGGAAGAAAATGTGAAGATTAGGGAGGAGAATGCTAGTCTCAAAATAGAGAATGAGAAGATAAAGGATGAGCTCAAAAAGGTTATGGGGCAACAAAATAGCATGACAACTTTGATGGTCCAAACACAACATAGGATGGATGTGATGACTGAAAAATTTGGTGGTTTATAAACATGTCTTACTTTAAATAATGATTTTGACTATTTTAGAAAGTGTTTTTGGCTAATTTTAATTTTAATTGGTTGATGACTAATTACCATTGATATTTTGGATGATTGAATGCCTATCTTCAATCTGTCATAGTGTTCATATTGTAGTATTTTAAACTTTTGAATGGTTTATCATTTGAATTTTATATGTTAGTTTTTGCTATTTCAAAATAGAGTATTAACACTTTTTAGAATTTTTTTCCCTTATTAGCATTTGTAATGCTTTCTTTTAAGGATTCAATTATCATCAAATTAATATATTTTTTAATTTTTTTCCCCGCTGATTTTACCATTGTGCATAGAAAACAAAATCATGCATTGAATAGTATAATTGTTGAAGTTTCCACGGGAAAAAATTTTTCATGGAAAAGATAGAATATTATATTAAATTTATTCACACTATTGTTCGTAGAAATTTTGTGTTTTATTAATTTTTGGACAGAAGAATTTTTTCGTGAAAATAAAAGATTATTAAATTCAAGTTATACGTACTTTTATGGTAGAAATGTTGAGGATAATATTTTTTCCATGGACAAATTGGAAGAAATACAAAGTTTTACACGGGGGTTTATTCCACAACCAAAACACTGTTTTTTCCGTGGAAAATTAGAATCTTATTGATTTCCACCAAAATTTTTCCGTAGAGAAACACAGTGTTTCTAGTAGTGACTTCTAACGCATCATGAAATAATTAATAATTTAAAGCATATTTTCCAAGCCTTATTAAGTTAGTGATAAATTGTAACACGTAAGATCGAGAGATCTCGAGTTAGAGACATATATAGAATAGGTGGGGTGTCACTGTTGATTCCTCGAGGAGAATAAAGGGAATGTTAGGGGAGGGGTGGGTGTAAAAAAAAAGTTAAAAAAATTTAAAGCACATTTAATTATGTAGAAAATAAATTATGAAATTATTAGTTATTTAACTAATTCAAATATTTCTTAAAATATATTTTCTTATATTAAATTAAATTAAATTATTATAGTTTTCATAATTATAGCCTTTGGATAAAAAAACTTTTTTTAAAAAAATTCAGTTAAAAAGTTACGACCTTTAAAAAAATTCAGTTAAATGTGCCATTGGGAGTAAATAATAGTTGTTGGGGGTAGTGTTTTGTGGATCGGACCGGACCGGACCGGTCAATCCAACCATTCAAATCGGGAACCGGCCAATTGATCACTCCGGTTCAAGAAAGAAAAATCAATTATTTTAAAAACTAGTGTTATTTTAACAAATCAATGAAAACTGACCGGTTTGATATTGAACCGGTCTATTTCCATTCTAAAAACTTTTGGGACTAAATTGATAAAATTAAAAATTTAATACACTGAATTGAAACATAAACAAAATCAATTTCATAATTATGTAATGAAATTCGTGGATGTTAAGGGCTTTTGAGTTTTGATTTTATAATACTCGATTGGGTCTTACCTCTTCTTTGAACTCCGATATGGGATTGCCCCAAAAATAAACAAACAATCCAAGATAGTTAATTACATAATTCGTTGTTCAAAGTTAAAACCACTATAATTTGCTTCCAACTTCACTGAATTTTGAAATTGAAGATTCTTTTCTCAATCTTTTTTTGTACAGTTAAAAAAAATCAAAATAATACATCAAAAGTATTGTCGATATTGTTATAGATTACTACTTCTTATCATCTTAATATTCTAATATATGAGACTTATACAGCTAACCATTGCAAATATAAGAGAATTATTATTTTGATATAAAAAATTACCAAAACAAAAACTTGTCACTATATATATCATATAAAAATCGGATCATTCAA
>JAOXNR010052441.1:0-16562 GCA_028571225.1 Parsonsia alboflavescens | reverse complement strand
TATGTTCATGATTTAAATAATAACTTTTCATGCAATAACAAATTATTTGTAGTCTATTTTATTTATTGTACTTAGTTTAATTTAATGACAATCTAGCTACTTATTTGTTTATATTTGCAAAGATATGGATGATAGAAGGAGATGATCTTACCGGCAAAGTTGTTTTATTCCTCCCGGTAAGACTATGAGTGCTCACAGCAAGTATTTGTGGATAGCAGAGGTGATTAACTTGGTCAAACTCCACGGGGTAGAGGAGCAATTCAGGAGTTGTCCATTCGGACACATGTTGGAACTACCCTGATATGCAGGGCATTTTTATGCCCGTGCTGCATTTTGTGCTTAACCGAGAGGTTCACTTCCTTGATGCTCTCCCCAATGAGATGTGGTTATTACGTGTGGTCTATCCTCGAGGATTTGCAAGCGGTTGAGGTATTTCCCGGGGGCACCATGGGACGGAGCATGACATAGCATTCCCAGTTGATGACGGGTCTGATGCGATGAAGAGGCAATTATACAGCAATGTCTGGGTGATACTGTTATGACTTCAAATCTACCATTTTTGTAAGTTCTTTCTATTTATATTCACCTTTTGGTCCTTTATGCAATTTTTTTTTTTTTCTTCAATTCAGTGGTGGATGTACCCCCACTTCCGGTCCTTGCCCCCGTGTTTATGCTCTGATGCTCCTTTTGGAGCTTTTAGACTCGACGCTACATGGCACCAGAGGTGCCTTCTTCTCCGGAGGCCAATTTACTCCACTTCCAAAATACAATGGCATCATCTATTAGACATCGTAAGCAATCAACCTTTCCACTTGTAATTTTTTTTCTTTTACTTTTTAAAAATCAAATGTTCATTAAACTAAATTTCAACTCACACAGGCATCTGCTTCATCGCTATACATCAACCTAGATGAGCAAGAGCGGCAGATGCCTTATTAGACTGATTTTGACAACCTCCTGAATATTCCACCCGTATGTCGGGGGCCTTCAAAGCCTAGCTCATTTTGGGAGGTTGTTCGACAGCAGCCACCCCTTTTTGCGATTATAGAGGTTGGTCTAATTATAGTTGAATTAGAAAATTTTAAATTAAATAGAGATGATTTATTGTGTCTAATGTTTTTATATCTGTTTTATTTTTAGTCACCTGCTCCGAGAGTTGGGGATGCTGAGATCCCAGGGGACAAGGAGGAGCATTCCGAGGAGCGACGTCCATGAGATTGAAGGGTCATGGGGTGGAGGAGGATTGCCACCAGGTATGTATCTTTTCATGTTTGTTAAAATCAGCATTCAATTCAATATGTATATTTATTTTAAATTATGTTTAAAATTATAGTATGCTCCCGAGAGAGTTGAGAGGCCCAGTCATCCTAATCTGACCGGCGACGAGATGATGGCCCAACTCAGGACTCTATTGATAGAGTTTGAGGAGCGGGTCCATGTCTAAATTGCCGAACATGTCAATACCCGCTTTGTGGAGCTGCATTAGTGGGTGAGTGCTCAGTCAGAGTAGTTGGCCCTGGCTCAGCACGACTGTCTTTTAGTGACTAGATGAGCTTGAGCATCGATAGAGCCGGGCTCAGCAGGGTGGTCAGAGATCTCTTCATTCACACCAGGTTAGTATATGCTTTACAATTTGAATTAGTTAACTATTGGCATGATTCTAATCATATTTATTTTCCTTGAAACTAATAGGAGCAGTCGATTAGTCCTAGGCTTGATGCAGATCCGCCAGCTTCATCTGTGGTTGACTCTACCCCCCAGGTTAGTTCTATCTTAGTAATAGATAATATTACATAAATTTTCTTAATTATGTTAATATACCTAAATTGAAATGGGTATTCTAATTTTTTCTGTCATTCGTGGAGTATGTTTCCTTTGTGAACGTGCACAAATGGTTATGACATTGCTCTGAGTTATTTTACTACATCATCAGTATTCTAATACTTCATGCTTGTCAAGCGAAGTCCATCTTCCTTTTGCATGGGTGTTTTTCCTTTTAGCACTAGATAGGATTATCTGGTAGATGCCTTCTGTCTCAACTTTTGTCAAAGCCTTCCACAATAGGCTATTTTGGATATTGACTTTCCATCTCTTTAGCTCGTCAGCCGAAGCACGGAGCATGGTGATAGGAGCCATAATCACAGGACAACAGGTTGGACGACATTTTCATAAATGTCTTGAGAAACCTCGTGGCATGAATGAAAGTGTCATCTAACCTGTCGTCCTGTAATTATGGCTCTTGTCACCATGCTCTTACTTGGGCTGACAAGCTAAAGAGATGGGAAGTTAATATCCAAAACAGTCTATTGTGGAAAGTTTTGACAAAAGTTGAGACAGAAGACATATGTTGAATGATCCACTCTAGTGCTAAAAGGAAAAACACCGGTGCAAGAGGAAGATGGGCTTCGCTTGACAAGCATGAAGTATTAGAATACTGATGATGTAGTAGAGGAACACAGAGCAATGTCGGATCCATTTGTGCACATGCACAAAGGAAACATACTCCACAAATGATAGAAAAAATTAGAATACCCATTTCAATTTGGCTATATTTACGTAATTACAAAAATTTATTTAAATATTATCTATTATTAAGATAAAACTATTTTTTATGCCTAACAGTCAGAGGAGGATGTCCGTGATAGGGAGGTGGCAGATCCACCTCCTCCAGTCGAGGTCAGGACGACCGACCAAGTTAATTTAAACATTTGTCTATTTTGGATTATTTTATACTTAAATTGATTTACGTAGTTAGTTAATTTATTATAAATAAGAATCGGAGGAAGATGTCTGTGAGAGGGAGGTGGCAGATCCTCCTACTCCAATCAAGGTCCTGACAACCAACCAGGTTAGTTTAAACATTTCCGTGTTTTTGAATATTTCATATGTGTACCGACTTTCATTTTTAGTTAGTTTATTTTAAATAGCAGATGGAGGGGGATGCCATTGAGAGGGAGGGTACACCCGCTCCATTTAGGAGTGTTGTATTCGACCTTGTTGTTCAGGTGAGACATGACCTAATTAGCTAAATTAATTAGTTTTATTTTTTAATTTCATATTTAAATGTCTTGTTCAAGTGTCTTTAATTTAGTTTCCTTACGTTATAATAATTAGATTTTAATTTATTTCAGGAGGGACGACGTGCTGTTTAGACCAAGGTTTGGGCTGCAAGCCTCATGTCACTGTTCATGGACCCCTCTCATCTTATAGAGTCTGGGGGTTCAAAGAAGAAGCCCAAAACAAATAAAGGGTGAGAGGTAGTTCCGGCAGGGGGTGCTAGGGGAGGGATCTGTCTTTCTTGAAGTGTACTGTCCCCGTACCCAGAGTCGCTTGGATAGTTTCTACTCTTCGTAGGAAACAGGGAGGTATTTAAATGCATTCCATTAATAAAATTTAGCTTTCACTTTATAATAAAGTTATTGTGCCATTTTTAGTATGTGGGAGTAATTATTTATATTTTCTAACAATTGTGATTTTTTTTTGTAGCAGCCGCTCGATGGAGGGACTCCAGTCCTTTGACCGAAACTTTTTGAGGGTCGTTCAAGATTGCACTCAGGAGCTGGAGGACCCTCATGTCGATCAGTTCATCCGAGGGCTCCAACAAGCAGCTACAGTGCATCCGGTTGCCTACCCTATAGCGGGGAGGTTTGCTATTATCCCGCCTTATTACTATGTAAGTATTTTGTTTAATTTTTATCAAGTGTATAAAGTATTTTGTTCATATAATATTGTTTAAAAATTGCTCAATTTGCAGAGCATGCTTTATTCATTTTTCATTTCTGCATCCGCTGGAGGGAAGCTTGAGGCCCACAAGTTTGATGAATGTTCCATCGGTTGGGTGAAGGAAGTCGGAGATGACGATGAGATCGACCAATGGTGGGTCGATAAGATAATAAACATATTTACTATTTTTCAAAAAAGTTACATTTTATTTTAAAATAATTTAGTATTTCTCGATATATTTATAGGTCTTAATGCTATATTGCCACAAGGGTCATTAGGTACTCCTATAGATCTCGTCGAAGAAGACGAAGGTCACTCTATATGATCCGAGGTCAGCACGGGATAAAGTGGTGAAGGCATGCAGGATAGAGCTAATGGATCCAGTTTATAGGATGTTGCCTTCTATTCTGGTACAGGCCAACTATTATTTCGAGATGGGAGTTGCTGCTACTTCACCTAACAAGTAAGGATCTGAGTTTTTGGGCATTAAAGCCCTCTCGAGTCAGCCGAATTCGACTAATTGTGGGGCTTAAATTGCACATTACATGGCGCAACTGCTGAGAGAGTATGTTAGGGGGACGATGCCATCACTGGAGGATATTCCAAATGCACCCCAGTGTACCAGAGACGAGATGACACTGATCACACTTGATTATAGCAGCAGCCCATAGTTTTCTATCCCAGTGATTTTTTTGTTTTATATCATGTATATATTTGGGGTAGCGTGTAAATTATGTAAATGAAATATTACTTATTTTATTTATATTGTGTAATTAAAAATAATATGAAAAAAACTACAAGTGCTGATTAATTAATTAAGATAAAAATAATTACAAGTCATGGATCATATGAAATGAATATGAAGATAATTGCAAGTCATGAAAATAGGACAGTGACAGTGACCTGCTTCGGAATCTAGTTTGATAGTGACATTCACATGCCTCGGATGCAAAATATCTACCTAAACAACTAGGGAGGTGAGATATGAGTTTGGAAATGGGAAAAAAACTTTTTGGCTGTTTGAAATAGTGGAAGGTCGGGATTGTATGTCGAAGGTCGGTGTAATAATTTGAAGGGCAATATTATCCTTCGAAGGTTGATGCAAGGACTTGGCCAATTTCACCTTTGAAAAGTCTTGCATCAACCTTTGGAAGCTAATACCGACCTTCGAAATATAATCCTGATCTTCCACAATTTCAAACGAGAAAAGCTAGTTTACCATTTTCAAACCCAATTCTCACCTCCAAAGTTGTTTATCATAATTTTTTAACCAATTTCATTACTGCAGAAGAAGAAGAAGAAATATGGCCGAGAAAAATAAAAACCACGTGGTAGGATAAATGAAAATATTGCAAACTAGTAAGAATATGAAAATTGATTACAAGTCACGAATCGTCTCAACACCAACATCGCCTTCAAAAACATCCACACTCTCATAGGCGACACTTACATTAAGATTAACAAACACTCCCTCTTCAACTGTCTCCTCCAATGTTTGTCGAAAAATCCGAGATTGTTGGGTAGATCTTCCAGTAGTTGTCTGCCCTTTTTAGGCATGATCATTCGATAATGGAACCTCAACTTCGGGTGGTGGGGCTTCTGTGGCTGTGTTCGGACAAGTTGGATGATTATGTTTTTCTTTTGCATGTCGAGCAAGTTTTCTTCAGTCGAAATTGTTCACTTCGAGAGAGGAACCGACCTTCTTGTGGTCTTCCTACCTCTCTGCTTGCAAACGATGCATTTACAACCACATCTTTCCAACCTGCAATTCTATTCAAAGTTGAAGACAACGAAACAAGCTGTATCGAATGTGCATATGCTTTCCTCAATATTTCTGTGCCAAATAAATTTCCACAGCTCAGAGAATAGTAGTGAGCCCCAATTTGCCTATAACGAATTAAAGATGAGAAAAAACAAATTGGAATTATAATTTTAAATCTATTTTTGAAACAATAGAGAAGGTCCGGAATGTCGAACCTACCTTACGGAAGGTCTACTCAGCCACTCTAAAGGTTGGTTCGACCGTCTAGAATGTCTGTTTAAATTATACAAAGGTTTTTCAATACCTAGCAACAATAATGGCATATTTATAAGGAATTCCTTCTAGATTCCATGTCCGACATCCACAAGTCCTCCGAATCATATCCACAACAGCATTTGCTTCTCATCGGGATTACCGATGACATACTCCTCCCGAGTTCGAATGGATGTAGTACGCAGCCTTTGTTGGTCAACCAAAACATCTTCCTCCTCAATCCGTTCCACAGCACGTTTGGTAATAATAGCGGGCATTGTAAAAGCTGCTTCTCGGAATTTATTGAACCAACTCTTACACATACCCCTATAAAACTCATGAGCAGATGTAATCGGCAATTTCCGAGCTTTCTTGATAGCTTCATTAAAGGACTACACAAGATTGCTTATCATTTGGTTATATTGATTCTTCGAACAATAAGTACGTGACCAACCCGATTGCCCTACCTCAATATCCAACCACCGATGAACCCTAGGGTGTATAAGTTGGATCTCTCCAAAGTGGTGGTTGCATTTGTGCTTATCATAGGCATATGCAACACTTTTGAAAATCGCTAGAACACGAGGATCTCTGCGCTGTCTTCAAGTTTTCCTTCGAATGTCAAAAACAAAAAGCACGTGGAACCTCATGATACACTTTATCATTGTGTGTAGTATGCCTTTGTATCGATCGGATACAATTACCAAATCATCGGGCAATCCGTATGCAGTTCTTAGTCTTCTTAAGAACCACTCCCATGAATAATTGCCCTCCTCTTCTCCAAATCCAAATGCAAGTCAAAAATTTTGTCCGTTTTCATTTGCACAGACAACTGTGTAAATTTTGCCCTCCTGTGCATTTTTCAAATGTGTTGCATTTAGGATAATGATAGGTCTCATGTACTTGAAACCTTTGAACAAAGGTCCAAGTGCACAAAATGACCTCACTAAATGCTCCTCCGACAATGCTACACTAATCACTGAATCGGGCATTGTATACTCCAAGATTTAGAAGTATGTTGGAAGCTGTTTTAGTGAGTCCTCTAAAGTTCCATAAGCGATTTCCTTTGCACACTACAAAGATCTCCAACCTTTGTTGTATCCTAACTTCACACCATAATTCTCTTCCATATCTTGAATCACATTTTGGGGGGTGTGATTCACACCGATGATTTTACCTGCGTACAAACAACCCATTGTTGATGCACTTACATCCTTGTTTTGACTTTGCTATATAGTTTGAATGCATATGTGAGTCGGGACAAACTTGTGAATCACCCATATCTGGCATACAGCTCTACACTGTGCAAGTATCATGAAGGTGCAATCTTTTTGATTCCTACATCGTGCTCGAATCTTACCTTATCCGAACTTACCACGAGATAGGAAAACCGATTCTCGAGCGAATATTAACTGACTGCTGTCGTCAATTCATCCTTACTGTTAAAAATTGAATCCTTCCCTACCTCACCCACAAGTGGAATGGTTTCATCTTCGTTATAATGCAAAATGGTTCATCACCCCGGGCCATGTCTGTGAATTGAGTAGAAGGGTTCGATATAAATTGCTCAAAAGGAACTACGTTTCTGACCCCATCATCAAAATTCACGAGGATATCATCATCAATACTGCGGATATATTCTTCTTCGCAATCATCATCATCTACATCAGCATCGATGCGAATATTTTCGAATGGCCCAGATTCATCGTTTACAAATGGGTATATCCCATCCGGATTCCTTTTGTAAGCATTAACAAAATCATCCATTGCATAATTACCATGACACTAATGTAATCTTTCAATTTTGTTAACGATCACCATTTTAAAATCAGCTGCCCCCATAAAAAACATGACCCCATATGTATCTTCAAGTTCCAATAATCTAGTACTTCCATCGGGTAATTTGTAACTGAGATTTGTACATCAAATTTGTTTAAATCAATCTTCATGTAGCCTATCATAGTTATCCTGAAATCGTCATTACTAATGTCGTTTGGTACGACTATCGGACGCGTCTTAAAGAACCATCGTGGGAATAATTCGGATTAAATGCCATTTCTACAAGAATCCAAAGAAAAATATATTCAGGAAAATGTACAATCAATAATAGAAAGAAAATGGGAGAAATATCTTGATTAAAAAAAGAAAGTAAAAAAAAAGGGTCTACATAGTTTTTGAAAGGAAAAAAAGGACCGGAAAAAAATGCTTGAAGGTTGAGGTGAACATATGGAAGGTCGATATAATCCCTTCGAAGGTCTAATTGACCTTATGGATGGTCTATTGAACTGAAGGTTGATATAATCCTTCGAAGGTTGAAAGGATCAACTGAAAGGTCAGTTGAACAACAACAAAAAAACAAAAAAAACCTGGACTTGAAGGTCGGCCTATACTATTGAAGGTCGGATAGACCTCCCGAAGGTCAGCCATTACTTCAAACACTCAACACAAACAACTTTCTTTCATTCCTTCCTCATACCAAACAAACAACACAAAACATCAGATTAGAAAAATCCAACGGCACTTAGGAATCAAAATACAACCATTAAACACTATAACAGTAATAAAAAATAAAAAATAAAATACTAAACTCCAAATTGTAATCTGAACGACGAGAGCTTGAACTTCTGAAGAAAAAACCAACTTCTCTCCCAAACCCAAATTATGAAAAATTATGAAATATTGTACAGATTTGGGTAATATTGAAATCTTTCTACCCAAATTGAGTAAATGTGAAAACAGCCCAATATATATCTATAACTACTATCCAAAGTTGAATTATATTCCATCCATCACTAAATATAAGTCATTTTAACTAATTTTTCTTGTCACTAATTATAAATCATTGTTATTAGTTAATTAACTTTTTGAAAGTGTCTTTTCTATATTACCCTTGTCACTTTTTTTTCTCGACATGTTGTTGTTAGCTTGATTGACACATAAATAGAGGCACTTTAGGGGAAAAAAAATATTACATTAATCTTTTTTGAATGACAGCTAGTGACTTCTATTAAGTGATAGAGGGAGTACTAATTATACCCAATGGTATGGTTGAATAGTTTGAAAGTGAGACTTATATAACGTAATTGGGAGTTTGATTCGATTTTGCACAGACTCCAATCTCGATGACTTACAATTCCTAGTGGAATAGTCGAGAGGTAAGTGCCAGAGTATGGCTCGGAAATCACTAAAAAAAAATCTATAAATTGTGGTAAATGAACAAATTTAATCCATTTCAAACAATTTAAGTTTTTGAATTAGGTGGAAATTTATGAAATTAGAAAAAGTAATAAATTGTTTAGGTTTTTTTTATAAGTATGATAAGTTGTTTAGTTGAAAATTGGAAGAGAACGTCCAAGAACCTCTCTCTCTCGCTTTTTCACCCCCCCCCCCCCCCCCCCCAAAACAGGGGAATTTGGCAATGCCACGTTAAATTTTTTGTCCTAGCATGAATCATGAAGCGGATGATGTTATAACACTCATGATAAAAGCCCAGTGACCAGCACTACGGACTCTGACCCAATTTAAGTCAAAAATAGAACATTAGTTCCAAACGGAGAAGGAGAAGTACTTTTCTACCTGGAATGGAATATAGTTCATCTGCACCTCGTTGTTTTTTTCTTTTTTACCATTTTGTTTAGAGATATCTAAGTCATTTTACATGCATCTCGACATTTGTTTATTCAGAAACTTGAGACCTATAATCTACGTACTTACTATTCCATCCATTGAGTCGTCCCTAAGATGACTAGCATCTCATTGTTTTAAATATAAACTAAAAATCCTTTATTTCGCTTAATTTTCTCTCCTTCTCTATCCCTTTCTCTTAATTTGACAAATACTTTTCATCTAAAATTTTTATTGAACTCTATGACAATTTGAAAAAAAAAAACCTAATAATAATAATAGAGGGACACACATTTGATTTTGTGATTTTCTGAATTATGTTATCATAATTTATACAATTGTAATTATTAGTTCTTAGTAACAAAGAACAAGTGCTCCAGTTGATCTCAAAAGTTTCAAATTAAAAATTAGCATTTTAATTTTATATTCACTGAAGTGACAATATTCCTTGCTGTCATTTATACTATTTTCCTTGTCATTAATTGTAAATTATTATTTTTAGTTTATTAGGTATTTTACTTATTTTTTACCATTTTACCATATCTCTATCTATTTTCATTTTTATTATAATCATAAATAGAAATATTTGAGGAAAAAAAACTTTAATTTTGACAAAATTATAAGAATTTTGCTGATTTTATATAAATATATATATATTTATATAAGTTTAAAAAATAAAAAAATTTTAATTGGTGAAAAAATATTAATTTTTGATTGGTAACAAGTAACAATGCAGGTTGGTTTAATTATTAAATATTATTAAAAAAAACATAAAATTTGCATACAACCAAATTTATAAATTAGTTTTAAAATAAATAATCAAAATTATAATTACTAAAGGTCATGAATTCATAAACCATGAGTTTAGATTAAAAAAAAAATGATTGTCTTTTTAAAAGTAATATGGATAAATAGAAAAAAATAATTTCTTATAATAACAAAACTAAATTATAAGAATTCTTTTATATATATATATAAATATATATATATATATATATATTATGAATTTTAAAAATTATGATAATTTGGATGGGTGGTGGATCATACATTGATTTACTTTATAAGTGATAATTTTTTTTTTTTGGTTATATACTAAGTATAATTCAAAATAATAACAATATTTTTGGGTGCAAAAAAAAATTCATTTCAATGCTATTTAAATTTTCTTAAAAAAAAAAAACTTCATTCAACTTATTCAAGATAACATATTATTAAATAACATTTTAAAATATAAAGGCACAAAAAAGTAGACTTAACATAAAATATAATTGGAAAATATCTATAATAAACCATCATATAAAATTTAAAAAGAATTGTATTAAATATTATGAATATAATTAATTTAATTTTTCTAAAAAATAATTGAAAATTACACAAAAATATATTTTTAAAAATTTTAGAAAAAATGTTTTTTTTTTCAATAAAAATGTCAAAGCGACAAGGGACCCCTACCTATTTATTGAATTAGAAAGTTGTAGAAGGGCATAGAAAGCCTTACTCCACGAATTAGTGGGTGGAATCCACCTTCAAAATTACATAATAATTAAATCAAAAGTTTATGAAATAAACTATCTAAAGTAGGCAAAGAATAAACTTTTTTGATGTGATAAAGCTGCCAATTAATCTTGCTAATAATCATCCTGCTACTGCTCAAATCCTCAGAATGAAGAGAAGCACACCGAGCCATCCAAATTTCATAACAAATAAGTAATGGAACTAATTTAGATAGCCCCCCCCCAATTTCTTTGTTTGTGATTTCCAAGCTTGAATCCTTTTTACCATCTCCATTCGTCGCCAATTAGTACTGAAGGCCTTGCTGTAATGACAAAAAGTTAATTTGAATGGATAGCGAGGATACATTAATTTACTTTTTTTAGTTACAGTTTTTTATTATTATTTTATACTTTATTCGGGATTATTAATGACTTTCTGCGTATTGCTTTAATGATATTAATTTTCCATTTTAATTTCATTTTTTTAATAACATAATAAAAAATAGATTATTGATAATTCAAAAATATTCTTAATGACATGTTAAGTTTTCTTTTTTCATTTTGCAATTACGTTTTTATTTTAATTTATTATATATCTAAGGACAAATCAAAGATGATTTTTTTAAAAAGACTTTTCATATTTTTATTGAATTGTATACAAAATAAAAGGATAATAATAGTTTTAATTAAATAAATATTTAATAAATTCAATTGATTATATTGCTTATAAAATTAATTAAATATTAATTTGTTAATAAATATAAATCTTTGTATTCTTAAAAAATTATTTATAAAATAAAATGAACACAATATTTTTAAGGCAATATTTATTTTATTTTATTTATTAGAAAAAAAATTCCAACTTATTTTAGTAAATAGTGATAACATATTAATAAATAATATTATGCAACATAACCAAATAAAAGAATTTCCATATAATAAAAGTTATCAATATCAATAACAATTCATAATGAAATTTAAAACTGAATTAACTAATATAAACTTAATTATTTGAAGTAATCTAGAAGTAAAGTATATGAATAAAAAATATTTTATTTTTGAAAAAATAATTAATAATAATAATAATAAAGAATATGTTTTGATTTTTTTGAATTTTTATTTTAAAAATAAATTAATTTGAATGGGTCATGAGTAAACGTTAAATTACTTTTCTCACTTTCCTATGCATTGTGTTGATATTATACCAGTAATAGTACTATGGGCTACACAATTGATTTTGTGATTTTCTGAATTATTTTATCATAATTTATACAATTGCAATTATTAGTTCTTAGTAATGAACAACTCGTGCTCCAGTCGATCTCAAAAGTTTCAAATTAAAAAAAAGAAGAGTGTCCCATAGTATGGAATTCAAAATAAATTCTAATAATTAATGATTAATTTTTGTTAATTGAATATCTAAACAATTTATGAATTACTAAATAAGTACTTTTGATCACTTTGATACTTAAATGCAATCAGCATCATGTGCCAAGCACATGCCTTCGTTCTTAAGGGTAAAATAGTCCATTCAAATTTTTTTTTTGCTTTCTTCTTCTTCCCGTCCCCCTTCTACTGTGTAACCTATGTAAACTACATCCCTGAGGCAGTCAAGTGAGTGCATGAATGCGAGATGCCAGCGAAATGAGCGGCCGGACAAAAGCTAGGGCTGCTTCCTTCCCAACGCGTCCTTCTTCTTTTGTCAGAGATATAAAGCTAGTGCACCGGAGAAGAAGGGGAACTGGTCTATCTATTCTATGGCGAATAATCCGAAGCATTCATAGTTTCGGCGAGCGACCACCGGAGGTACCATACAATTATAGGGTATGGATGTGAGAGCAGGAGAATGGATGGTGGAGCATTGATGTGAGAGCAGGGGAACGGAAGAGTGAAGTAGGTATGGGAGAAGCCGAAGACTCCTTAGAATTTACAATTCCCTCCGGCAACGAACAGGGCTCGTGGCTTCCCGTCGCCGAAGATGCTAATGCCGCCGCAACTTGAATATCTTTCGGCAATTTGGATGCGATCGGGGTAATGCGTGGGTCAATTTTAGGAAATTGAGGAAAGCAAAGTAACCCTTGATTGTAATTGCCGCCATATCGTGTGCCCTGGCTGCCATTTCAGGGATAGCAAAAGTTCCGAGCCAAATTCTTGATTTCTTCCTGGGTTCCAAAATTTCGGACACCCATTTTCCCCAACTCCGTTTGCAGAATTGAAATTTTGGGGGTCGAATTGGAAATTCCGGAAGGGATTGAACCGGACGAGATATTGTGGCTTAGATCAGATCGAGGGTGTGGAGATTTGGTAGGGAGAAAATGGATTCGGGTATGGATCCAATGAGTCTGTTGTTTGTGATGGAAATGACTATGAGGTTCTTGAGATTCTCCAATTGAGCCGGGATTGGACTAGTTACACTGCCGGCATAGAGAACGAGTTAAGTGAGCTCAGTGAGGTCACATATGGCAGCGGAAAGGGAGCCGACAAGCACTGAAGAACCCGAAAGAGTAGTGCCGAATGTGAGGCTGATGACTCGTCTAGGAGTGGTCAAAGAGCAGGTTTCTCCGGCGAAGGATGAGCAAGGATCAGGAGAAGAAAAATCCCAGCTTGAGAAAAACCTTGGATATGAAGAAGAAGAAGTAGCACCGGAGGGAATATCTGTAAGGCAATTTTGATTTGCTGCAGGGCTACTAGATCAATGGGGCTGATATTCTGATGCTGCAGTCCCTTAGTTATTTTTGGGCTGAAAATGGGAAGATGAAAACGGGAAGGAGAAAAAAAAAATAAAATAAAATTTAAATGGACTATTTTGCGGAGACATGTGCTTGTCACTTGACATTCCGATTGAATTTAAGTGTCAAAGTGACCTGTAGTACTTATTTAACGATTCGTAAATTGTTTGAGTATTTATTTGATAGAAATTAATCATTAGTTATTAGAGTTTACAATGAATCCAAGTTCGGGTACTATATGGACCATTTACCCAATTTAAAATTAGCATTTTAATTTTATACTCACAATATTACTTCTTGTTATTTATACTACTTTCCTGGTCATTAATTATAAGTTAGTATTTTTAATTTATTAGGTATTTTACCTTCTTTTTTCTTTTTACCTTGTCTCTATCTATTTTTGTTAGACATTATTATTAGATTGATTATAATCATAAATAGAAACATTTTAAGAGGGAAAATATTACTTTAATTTTGACAAAATAATCACTAAGTAAATAGATAACGTAACATTGGTGTGCGAATTGAACCAGATACCATAAAAAAATAAATAAATATAAAAAACAAAAAAAAAAACGTAAATAGAAAGCGTCCGAATAAATTACCTCTCAATCTTTGTCACATGATTTATGCTCGAGATGGATCTTTGTACTTAGAGGTTTCTTCTCGCTGAATCATTCCTCGCCACAAGAAATATCAATCTAGCTGTAGCATGAATGATGAGAAACCTTATTATAAATTGTTAAATTAAATACATAACGCTAATCATGTGATCATCTACTTAAAATAAATTATTATTCATTAATTAAAACAGCAAACTTTCAGCAACCTCCCAAGGCAAAGAGGAGGTACTTAATTTGGCAGTGATCACTGATAGTGCATCATAACACAAATAAATTAATACCTAACTTTTCCTAACATATAGCAAGGGTAAATAAGAATCGATCTCACATGAAATTAGTTCGAAGTAAAAACCTATTATTTGACAATGTTTAGGGATAAAATTGAAGAATTAAATATCTACAACTTAAAAGGAAATAATTAAAAGAAAACAATCCAAAAATAGGAGTTATCAATCATTAAAGTTAACAAGAACAATTCGTAGATCATACTTTATGGAGAAAATCATTAATAATATAATTGAATAGTTGATTTTAGAATTTGTCTTAACACTCAAATTCCTATCCTTTAAATAGATTTACTTCTTGTAGTAAGATATAAAACCCCTAATTTAATCAATAACTTAAGTCTTTGCGAACAGTAAATTTAATCAATTAAATTACATAAAACATGAAGGCATCACATAAACAAAGTATCTTTAACTCATGCAATTTGATTCATACCATTTTCTATTGTCAAATAAAGTTGTTAGCCAAAAAAAATTTAAACAATAGTTGCTACGTGTGAATTTATTAATCTTAACGATAATACTTAAACCCTACCTATATGATCATGCAAATTAATTTAAGTGATCATGCTATATCAATAAATACAATTAATAAGATTAAAACAAGAATTGCATAAATACTCATCAAAAGAATGAATCTTTAACAAAAGGAATATCTCATAAACCCATAAAAACATAAATCTACTTCATATTCTTGCTAACAAATAAATATATTTGCAAAACATAATAACAATTAAAGCATAAAAATAGTTGAAGAGAAACGAAGAATTTGTATAATTTTATTGGCTTTGACAAATTTCTTCTTCCACATAAATCCTTCTTGATTGTCCTAACTTTAGTGATTGAAATTCCCAAGCTTAGGGATAGGATCACTGAGCCTTGGAAATGAGAGTTTATGAAAAATAACTAAAGAAAGGCTATTTATAAGTGTCTTAACCTTCTTATTTCCTAATCCTAAAAGTATTTCTAGACTACTATTAAAATCTTAGTAAAATAAAAATTACTAAATCCTATCTATTAAACAATTGAAATCCAAATTAGAAATTATTCTTCTTTTCCCGTGCATTATTGGACTTTCATCCTGCCCATGTCATAATTTGTGCTAAATTTCCAATTTGCCCTTTTTGTCTTATTCTTCCCAAATTAACCTACAAACAAAAGAAAAAGGTAATGAGAGTAAACTATTCATAAAACATCATAATTAGATTAGAATTATCTCAAATAAATACATTATAACATAAAAACCAATCAAATTACATACAAATCATACAACTCAAATTACACTTAATCTTTTGCTTGTCCTCAAGCAAATTTTATTCAGCACATCACAGCCTCTCTTCCAAAGCCTCCCTAAGCAAACAACATAATATAACAAACAAACACAAGGCCTCATAACATAATCTCCAAACCAAAACACATGTCATGATACCAAAATGTCTAATTAATCATTATCCCTTCTTCACCAAAACACAAATCCCATTACAAAAGAATAACTGCATCAAGTGTGTGACAACTTCACATAATTTAGGCATTAAATACTCAATTTTTCATAGAACATAACAAAAAAAATCTTTTAGTCTTCAAGTTTTGAAAATCATTTAAATCAAATCAAAGATAAGATCAATCAATCAAGCTATCTCAATAAAGAATAATACAAGATGCCTTTCAAACAAATCACAACCATAAGCTTATCAATCCACACACTTTCCACTAATGAGAGAAAAGTCTACTCTGGTCAAATACGATTTTTGGCTTGTAATGTTAGGCCTTTGTAATTGGTTACAAATGAAGGATAAGGATAAGCATATTTTTCATATGATAGACTACAAAAGTTCAACAATACAGCCCAAAACTCATATCATAAATATTATCAACATGAACTGAAAATCTCGTCCTTTTCACCAACTCCTTCATTGCTTTTTCTTTTTTCATAAACTCAAAGCACTTTCCTCTTATCTTTTCTTTTATTCATAACTTTCCTTGTATCTTTCATCTTCCTTCAATTACTCACTTTTCATCAAACATTCAATTCTTGCAAAAAAAAAAAAAAAAGGTTCAAAAGAACACGACAG